>PVLC010013201.1:0-35862 GCA_004027655.1 Graphiurus murinus | reverse complement strand
TTGGGGGACCAAGCTGGGCATGGTGGCCCACACTTGCAATCCCAGTACTTGGGAGGCTGAAACAAACGGAAGGATCATAGGTTCAAGGCCAGCCTCAACAATGTAGAAAGACTTTCAGCAACCTAGGGAAACCCTGTTTCAAAAACAAAAAAAATAAAAAAGTGCTGGGGGTATGGCTCGGAGGTAGAATGCCCCTGGGTTTAATCCCCAGTACCATACACACACAAAGAAAACAAAATTGGGGGAGTGGGGGCAGAGAGCTGACCGGTGGGCTGAGGGTATGTCCAAATCCTAATTCCCAGACACCTTATTTGGAAAAAGGGTCTTTGCAGATGTACTTAAGGGAAATATCTTGCGAAGATTAATCGGGGTGGTCCCTAAACATCCTTGTTGGCATCCTTCTAAGAGATTCGAGGGAGGTCAGGTACCTAGAGCAGAAGATGACGTGAAGATGAGCGGAGGGAGAGAAGTGCAGCCAGGAGCCACAGAATGCCAGCAGCCACCGGAAGCTGGAAGAGGTTAGGGAGAATTTTCTAGAACCGCTGGAGGGACCATGACCCAGTAGATGCCTGGATTTTAAGTTTCTGGCCTCAAGAACTATGAGAGAAGAAATTTCGATTGTATTAAGCCACCAAATTTATGGTCATTTTACCACCACAGCCAAAGAAAACTAATGCAACTAGTTAACATTTTAAGGGCTTGGAACATTTTTTTTTTTAATCATTGTGAAAAAAATCTACATAAATGGTGCTTCTCATGTGTGGCTTAAAAAAAAAAAAAGTGATTCTAAAATGTTACTGTATGCTTTTTCAGTGATACATTTCAATCTAAAAAAAAACTTCCAGTGGCTAAAGCAGGACCATTACAAATCTGATAAGTAAATCCTTTAACTTAATTATTGGACCCTGAAAAGCTTTTGAATGTTTGTGAAAAGCACGTGGGCTTGATCTAAATATAAATCTATAATTTATCTATAGTAGCACTTCGTTCACTCCTGTTCACACACTAGAAAATAAGGCAAGTTCATATCTGGAAAAGGTGATAAACATTGGTATTTCTACCTTGACCACTTTGATACTATGGCATGGCAAGTGCCCCCGATTTTCAATCAGGGTGTGCATTTCAAAACCTTTTTCTGCAGCCTGCAAAGCTATCAAAAGACTCAAAGAAGCCACACCACGCCAACTTCAGAAGAGACTTTGGGAAGTTGAAAGTGCACACATTAGTTATTTACAGAAATTAGCAGAACCTAAAGTTTCGTTGTTGCTGCTGTTCAAAGATAGCGTGTGAAACTGACATGTCCTCAAACGTGTTTCTGTCTCTGTGTGTATGTGTGTATATCCGGAGAGGAAAAAGTGGGAAGTCTCTGATAGTGTTACTTTTTGATTTCTCTATTGTAGCAGCTTCAGAGCATTTTGAAGTAGAATACCCAAGTAGGAAAGCACTGGAGGAAAAGGCAACTGCTGAAATGATCACACATGTCTATCAAGGAGGCTGTGAGCACTTGGTTACTTGTTTACATTATCTCAGATGGAGAGTCAGTCATTTGCTCTTCTTGCAGAATGTCTGTAATATACTTTGGAGGAACAGAAATCAGATTTTCTACATAAGAAATATGCATGTAAGAAATCTTTTACAGTAATTACAATCATCTGCATGAATTAGTTTTGAAATTGCATTCCAGAGAAGTTACACCAATTATTTCAATGCATATTTAAAAATAATAGACAAGTAAACTTGACCTCTCTCATCTACATCAGAAAAATGCAGCACTTGTTTTTCTTCCTAGAGTTGTTTTGGCAGCATCAATTAAATTTGTTAATATAAAGTAAATATGATGATGATTGAGAAGTGCATTTAGCAACTGGGATATGGGATTATTATAGCAAGATATATAAATATATACACAGAGATATACATACGTACATACATAGAATTTCTTTTTCTTCTTCTTCAGACCACCAAAGTGGAATTGGAAAGGGGAGTAGAAAGGGAGGTAAAATTGACCTTTTAGACAATTTTCTGCTGCATCCTCTAGAAAGAAATCTCTTTCAGGCCTTCTAGAACTCTATTCCCTGTCTTCAAGGGGGTCCAGGGAGAAAGAAAAATAGAGAAGAAATAAACCACAGGATAGGAGACAATATGTGCCTTTAAAATCTAAATAAAGGTAATAGAATTTTCAGGTTCAGCCCTAGCACAAATGTTAAAATGTGGCATTTTTCTCAAAAATAGTCATATAAAGTATTTGTATAAAGTAGACATCTATGCATAATTGGAAAATACCTCTTTAAATAAAGTTTAAGTCATTTTCCCTAACTGATTCTGTTAAACTTTGGTTTATTTTTAGCAATGATAAGTGCCTGCAATATCATCCTGAAATGCTAGACTAATGATAAATTTAATTTCAGCCAAAGCAGATGAATCCATCAGCTTTCACTTGAGATAAGACTCTAAATAACTTGACTGGCATGGAACAGTACTTTTAGGAGTTTCCAAAATGGCTTCTCTTACAGTATGTGCAATAGTAGCACCTTTCCAAATCACTCACGCACGCGCACACACACCCACTCACTTGCCCCCGCCCCCACATTTTTCTTGGCCTTTTCCTTTGATATCTAATACGAATTGGAAGCAGACATTGAATAATTGTTTCTGTCGATTCTTTTTCTTCTCTTCCTTGTTTTGGTGGGAGTGACCTAGAAATTTATGATTTTAAATTGTTGACAGACTGAATATTTTTGAAAGCTTTAGCACTCTTCACGTTCTCGTAATTACATCTTCAGGGTCAGGTCGCACACACTAACAAACAACAGGCATCTTTACACTAAAGTGAAACAAATGTTTAGAATCTTGAAAGATGTGTTCAGATAGGTATAATTGTAGGAGGAGGCTTGCCAGAGTTTCACAAATGTACATTACTTCAGGCAGTTTAGCTTGACCTTTGCAGAAATGCACTTTTTCCCACTCCGAGCCTTGAGTGCACGTTTTGTTCTTCTCAAAAATGTATGACTTTGTTTACTTAAATATTTTCATATTCTTTGGCGTCAGGCATCACTTCGATGAGATCGCTCCATTGTGGCGAGAGCGTGACCTTTCCAAAGGTACCCGTCTGTTATCTGTAAGACAAAGAGAAAAAGAACCCAAAACGCAGTGAGCCTTAGATCTTGCCTATTACATGATGTCAGGTCGAGAGAGGCTTTCAAACAGTCCTGAGAAATCACTTCAAATGAATATGTAAATAAGCAACCAGATCTGAGGAGTTCACACTGCAGCTGCCAGGCTGAGTTCAAGAGTTCTACAATCAGCAATAAATGACTTTTCTTGGTAAGCAAAGTCAGAGTGATAAAAGAAATGGGAGCACTCTCTCCAGCACAGTCCCCTTGGAACTAGCAGGCGACAACAAAATTCCTTGGTAAAGATGTTCAATTGAAAGGATCTATGTACAGTGCCTTTTGTTGGAAAGCACTTCAATTCCCCATGAGTTTTCAATTTGTATGTTGGCTACCTCTAGAGCACACCAGCGTGGGCAGAGCAGAAAAGAGTTTTTATTTTTCACAATGATTGCAATATGTGGCAATCAAACCAGCTCCCGAGTTTGCCTGATTGTATGATGTAAACAAATTCAATACATTATATAGTCATTATGGAAATGAATAATGAATGGGCCCAGAATAGGTCCCATTCCTCCTACCCATCAGAGGAAGAATAATCACCGTAAAGATGACTGTTGGCACAAGGCTTGGAAAGCGAAGTTTCAAAGCGTTGAAAGTTGCTGAAAATAGTTTTCGTTTTAATAGGAACAAGGTTTAAGGCTCTGCATTGTGATGATCACTACTATCTTATTATCACCTCTGTTTTATACTCAGCTTAAATGCAATTGATGTGGGTGAAAATCCCTTTCTGACAAAAGCATAATATACTTAGATTCTCTATTTAGAATAAGACTAGGTCCCTAGAAATAATGACAACCACCAGCACTTACATAAATGCTAACACTTTGCACTCGTTAATGTGCTAATTCACACAACATCCCCGGGAGGTAAGCCCGGTTCATTCCATCCTATTATCTCTGCTTTAGTGATGAAGGTTACACAGCAAATCAATGGTATGATGGGGGATTATAATGCTAAGTTAATGCCTAAATGTCAGGCCTGCTTTGTTCAGAGGTACAGGTTGGGACCTCCCAAGCTGCTCCTCATTTCCTCCCTAAGATGATGATACCCAGCTAACACATCCTGTCTGTAACTTGGGGCGGAAGGGCTGACAAGTGCTGAGTGAGGTCTTGCCAAGGTGCCTTTCTCATCTGGACTACTGTCTCTAGACTGATTTCCAGGAGTCTTGGGTCAATACACAGAGAAAAAACTAACTAGCTGCTGTGACTCTGGCCTCATTAACACCACCGAGTGAATGCCCTGAGCCAACCAGCCATGAGTTTAAAGCCTGACCAGGGCTTCATAATGCAACACTACCACTGAGGTACGAGAAAGCAAGAGTCATTTTCTTGACTTGGAGATGTATCTGAGTGATGGATTGTTTGGGTATCCTTTTGAAGATACCATTTAAAAATCCATTATTTGGTCTGTGATATGGATCACAATTCAGCTAAAAATGTGAAGATAACATTCTTAGATAAAAAGGCTTATTACTTAGATGTCAGTGGTTTGCATATAGATTGGTTTGAGACATCTTGGAAAACTTTTTAAAAAATGAGATTACAAGCCGGGCGTGGTGGCGCACGCTTGTAATCCCAGCATTTGGGAGGCTGAGACCGGAGGATCCGGGTTCGCAGCCAGCCTCAGCTACCTAGTGAGGCACTCCGCAACTTAGTGAGACTCGGTTTCAAAATAAAGAGTAAAAAATAGGGCTGGGGGTGTAGCTCGAAGGTAGAACGCCTCTGAGTTCAATCCCCAGTACCGCAAAAAAAAAAAAAAAAAAAAAAAAAAATGAGATTACAATATAATGGTTGCGTTGCATCACTAGTATTTAAGCATTCAGTGTCAAAGCTCTAAGGTGTGAGGACGATGGTAGCATCCCTAGAGAATTGTGCCAGCTCAAAAAAAAGAGTCTTGTGCTTTGGTGGTCCTCCAATCTAAAATCAATTGGCATCCAGGAATGCCACTGGCAGCCATATACCATCACTTACCGCCCACTGGATACAAGTACCGCTTCCAAATCCCCAGCCCCATAGCATTAAATAACAAGATGTGAGGATTCACATTGACTTGCAACTGATTTGGAGCCTTTGGTGTGATAAAATAAACTTTGGAGTAGAAGCAAATGGACATTGGTCATTAAAGAATGAGGAATGAACACTGAAGTTTTTGGAAGGCAGAATAAACACTGGTTCAGGACCCAAATCCAGCTTTTGTCATACATGAAAGTGAACCATTCTAGATTTTCTCCCTCTCTTTCTTTCCTTCTTATCCTGCTTTTTGGTGGGTGCCCAAGAGGTCCCTAAGTTAATGAGGTAATTATGGGAAGAAGCAATTCTGAAAGGTCACCACTTACGTTTTCAAAATGTCAACCCACATCCTTGTTTGTGAAAAAATTGCCATTAGAAACAATGGCAGCAGTTGCTGATCTGGATCTTTTGATTTATTTTCAATTCTCTATATTTATGTTAAACTAATTTGGTTATGGAGTTTATATTTATACTCTAGTCTTATATGAATCAACTCCTAATTGGAATTTAGAGGATATCATAAAGCATTCTCTCTCTCTCTCTCTCCCTGACTTCACATCCTAATAGCTAGCAATCGAATAACTTTTCATGCTTGTAGTCATGTCTTCTCTGAATTACAGATTAAAAAAAAATCACTGAATTGTTTGGAATACAACTTTTATATTTATCTGGAAGAGGGGGAAACATGATTAGTCACACATTGTTTTTCTACTTCCTGTTTCTCAATTAATGAAAATAGCACATTATAGTGAATAGGGTCTAATAAGTCCTCATGGTCTAAGGATTCACTAGGATATTTTATTGGTTTGTAAACGTGAGGATTAATAAAGTCTGAGATGCTAATCCCAAAATGTACCTTGTAATCCTCTAGAGTTCAATAAGCACATCCTAACAGATTGTCTTTGGTCAAAGTCTGTCTTTGAAATGTCTTATGTGATGGTAAATAGATTCTGATATTGTGGAAACTGACCTGGTTAAAGAATAAAGCTGAGGAAGAAGACAGAGTTTAATGAAGATGTGCATCCTATGGAGCAAAGGTGGCCCCAAACAAAAACAATATTCAAACCTTTCACCAAAAGAGAACAGAAATACATGAACCGGCTTAAACATGGTTCTGCACCTCCTGAATGAATGAGCTCAAATGATCCCAAAGCTTTCCCTGGTATCAGAAAAGCAAGAAGCTTTATGCCTTTTCTAAGCATGGATTGATTTAGAATTCATCTCAAGTTCTTCCTGAGTTCTGAAGTGAATGGATTGAACCCATTATTGTATTGTTCTAGAATTCATTAATGCAATCATTTATTCAGCAACTATGTAAAAGGCACGCCATCCTTGAAATACCTGAATGTTCCTAAGTTTTAGATCCATACCTAAATCTATGTCATTAATTTCCTTCTAACTGAAAACATTGTCAAGTGCAATAATTAAGGAATAAGTACAGGCCAGCTAAAGTCTAAATAGAACATGACACGAGAGCCTAGTCTAGGAGCCTGCAGTATGTAACCTGGAAGTGTGCCATTAATCCTCTAACGACATTAAGTGTACAGTGCACCAAGGTACAAGGCTGTATCTTGCGTACTGCACGAGGAGATCAAGTTGGGATTGAAAAAACTGTGATTAAAAAGGCCACATCTAACCGGGCGTGGTGGCGCATGCTTGTAATCCCAGCATTCGGGAGGCTGAGACTGGAGGATCCAGGTTCGCCGCCAGCCTCAGCTACCTAGTGAGGCACTCCGCAACTTAGTGAGACTCGGTTTCAAAATAAAGAATAAAAAGTAGGGCTGGGGGTGTAGCTCGGAGGTAGAATGCCCCTGAGTTCAATCCCCAGTACCGCAAAAAAAAAAAAAAAAAAAAAAAGGCCACATCTGCCAGGTGTAGTGATACATGCCTATAAACGCAGTGCTTGGGAGGCTGACAGGAGGACCGCAGGTTGGAGGCCAGCCTCGGCAGCCTTGTGAGGTCCTCAGAAACTTAGACTTAGTGAGATCCTGTCTCAAAATGTTCAAAACAGGGCTGGGAGCGCAGTTCAAAGGTACACTGCCCCTGTATTCACCCCCCCCCCCCGACCCCAAACAGCCACATCCATGTTGTTGTCTAAGGAAGGACTATTTTTATCCTGCTTCATAGGCATGCAGATGTATCAGTTTGCCCTAACCAAGAATATTAGTCTCTCATGTCAGGATATTACATTAAACCAAGACTATGCTCAGTATATACTGAGCACATTGTGTTACAAAATATCCCATCCTAATACAAATTAGTTGTCTGGAAAAGAGTGAAAGAACCCCTCTGTGATTTACAGTGAGCTTTGTCTTCCCCAAAGCTCCACAAAATGATAGTATGGCAGATTTCTCCTCAATGGGTAGGCACAGCAAACAGAGGAAGGGGATATCTGGATTTATGCAACTTAGGCTAAGGAAACTAAGGAAACTTCATATTGCTTCCAGAAATGTCCACCGAATAGCTATTTGCATCCCAAACAGTGATGAGAGAAAGATTAACTTATTTTAAACTGTTTTACTGAAATCATTTCACATGAACTTACATTTCCCCCCTGTTCAAAACGATTTGGTTAATGTTTTCCTCTGTGATTTTACGTTTCCTGACTTGGGTATAGTTTTTCACTTAACTAGAAATGACTGGACAAGGGCAGCCAAATTAGGCTTGGGCCATATCTCTTGGTAGGGGAACACTTATTCTATCAGTTGACCAGGTTTTTTCTCCTCACTTTTACCAGAACAAAGTCTAAAAAAAATTTAAAATTCAAACTATACATACAATTTGGCGTTCTACTTTTTCATTTCGTGTTTTATTGTAAAATTTTCCACGTCATTAAACTTCTAGAATATGATATTGAAAACATGATTTTTTAATGGCCACATACTTTCCCTTTCATATTATGTAAATATACCACAATCTAGTTAACCATTTCTCTGCTGCAGGATATTTAAGTTGCTCCCAATATTTTGCTATTCTAAATAGCATACCTTATAGTTATATCTATACATATTCCATGTATGAAAGTAGCATACTTAAAGTGTACAAAATCCGGTACAAATTGTATTCCAAAGTAGTTGTACTAATTCAAATCCAATTGGCAGCATATAAATGTGTCTATCTTATCTCCTTGATGGTATTAATCTTCTTCCAATGTGCTAATATAAAAAGTAAAAATGACATGATTCATTTTTTTCTGTAATTCTTCAAATACTAGCGACATAGAGCTTTTTATATGTAATTGTCCTTTTAGTCTTCCCCATATTTTGACCATGTCCTTTTACCTAGTCATCTATTGTGATAATATTTTATGCTTTTTTACTTTGAACATTAAATATTAAAGATATTAACCAAATGAAATATTTATTGGAAATATTTCCCTTAGTTTATTGATTCCCTATCTAATGCTATGGGTTTTTAGGAATATATAGTTTCATTTTTGCCATTTACTCTGTCTTTTTATTTTTATTTTTTTTGGTACTGGGGATTGTACTCAGAGGCATTCTATCTCTGAGCTACACCCCCAGCCCTATTTTTATTCTTTATTTTGAAACAAGGTCTCACTAAGTAGCTGGGGCTAGCCTTGAACCTGAGATCTTCCTGTCTCAGACTCCCAAGTACTGGGATTACAAGTGTGCATCACCATGTCCGGCTTATTCATTTTTTATGTTGTGATTTGTTCCTTTGTTTTTAAGCTTAGAAAATATTTCTCTAGACACAGACATTTGAGAAACATTCAATCATATCTCTTTTTGGTCTTTAAGGTTTCACTATTTTATATCTACCTTTCAAATGTTCTGTAATTTATTTTGTTTTATAATGCCAGATAAGTTTCCACACTGTTTTGTTTCCTTTTTATTTTCTTACAAAGAAGACACGGGCACCATTTGTTGAATAACCATGAATTCCTATATGGACTCATTGTATCTCTTTTTCCATATATTAAAATATCTACACTATAGTTTCTGTTCCATCGACACTAAAATATTCTGTAGTTTTGCGCCAATAATTTGTTTTAATGTCTGGGGGAGCTAAGCCTCTATCCCTCAGATTTTCACTTAAAACATGTATCTTGAGGGTATATTTTGGCATTCTATGTCACGTTATAATCATAAAACAACTTAAAAATAACACAGCTTTGAAAAAATAAGTCCAGTGAGTCCTAGGCTGATCCTAGTAAAAATAGGCAGATGTCTGTTGACTGCCAATGAGTTAAGTAATGCTAAGGGCCTTGGTGAGGTTTTTAAGAGGACTCCTTAGGCTCCTCGTTTTCTTGAAATGTTAACAAGGCCTCTTTCCCTGTCTTCTGGTCAGTTTTTCTGACAGCTAGCCATTTTTCTTTTGGAAATACAACAGGGTCCAGCACAAACCCCCAGAACATCACTGGTTACACTTAGACATTTTATAATACATTTACTCCCCTTGCTTTTACCTTGTCAAAAATTTGAATAGCTGGAATTTAATGGATGGTTTTTGTCAGCGTTAGTTTTCTAGTCTGTGAAACTTATTTTCTCCTAGGCTTTATATTTTAAAGTTTGGGAATCTACTAGATACCACAGGTATTAAGCTATATTGAACTGTTTTATTCCAGTGGAATTGTATAGGTAGGGTGCTGTGCAAAAGTATGCGGCTAAGAGCCAATCAATTGGCTCTACTTAACAATTAAATAGTTCTAGCCCTGTTCTCATCTCGATAACACTGTAATGTTTGAAAAACTCCAAACAGGCCATGTTGTGTAATCTATATTCTTCATTACATGCAAATAAATCCATGCAAAGAAAGCAGAAACACAGATTACTGTGGCAGTTCAGGTTGGCAGAAGAGAGGAAAGTTATTTTAACGATGATGGTAATAGAAAGCAATAATGTTAAAATAGTTCAAAAGCTACTGTGACTATAGACACACAACTCCCATTAACTGTAATTGGAGTTAAGCACATGTAATGATAACAAAATAGACCCTTAAATGTCTTTCCGATTGGAAAATAAGCAAATGTGTTCCAGGAAACAGCGTGCTTTTGTGTGGAAAATACAGTATCCTAATTGAGATGCACAAATTATTTTCACATTGATGTTGCTGAGGGTATGATGTGGGTATTTTGCCTCTGCTTAGTGATGTAGTATCTCTGCTAAGGGTAACATCTGCACAAAGAACGTCTTGCCTTTTCTTAATGCTCAGCATTCGTTATGCTATTAAAGGAAAAATCTCAATAGTTGCAATGGATTTATTAATTCAGGAGCTTGTTATCAGCATGAAACTCTGCTGTGCTAGGGGAAAAACAAATTATATTTTACAAAACTGCACTAGTGAGATTAAATCACTTTTCTATATTTCACTTTCTTCTTATCCTCACTGCCAGGTAGTAACTCTACTCTCTATCTCTATTATGAACCTCATATTTCGCAAACTATCAAGTCTCATAGCAATATAAAGGTACATTATCAAACAAACTCAATTATAGTAACTTTTGGAAGATTGAAATATGTGATAAAAGTAAAATCACATAGTACAATAATATTACTTTAAGGTATTAAAAACTTAATCCATATTAAGCTATGAATGTAGAAAATAGGCAATACTTACTTTTATCTATAATAAACATGATATTTTCATAACATGTACAATAAACCTCTTGAGATTTTAAATGACTACCATTTACATAATTGATAACTTGAATATTTCAAAGGATTTCAGAAAAATATGATACAGCAAAAAAATAAAATCAGTATAGTATTCAGTATTTCAACTGCCACAGATCTTGTTATTGATTATCTTTGCATTCAATGAGCTAGTGGATAGATTTTTTTTTAAACGTCCTCGGTTTTGTATATTAGCCCTACATTATGTTTACTTCTTGACTAGAGGATACCACTGGGCCCTAAGACAAATTTTCTATGAGGTTAAGCATCGGAGGCGGGCATGATAGTGCATTCTTGTAATTCCAATACATGGGAGGCTGAGACAGGAGAATTCCAGGTTTGAAGCTAGCCTCAGCAACTTAGTGAGACTATCAGCAATTTAGCAACTGTTAGCAACTTAGTTTCAAAATAAAAAATAAATGGTTTGGGGGTGTAGCTTGGAGATAGAACCCTTCTCCTGGGTTCAATACCCAGAACAAAATAAAAAAGAGGTTGAGAGTCTGATGAGGCCACCTGCACATCCTAAAAATATGGGAAAATGATGAAAAATAAAAGGATGAAGAATGTCAGAAAACAGTGGGAAAAGCTCCCAAGGAATGATATAAGTGAAACTTATGTTGAAGAGCAAACCAGCAGAAATCACAAAGACTATAATAGAGCTGTTTAAGGTGTCTATCATAGTGGCTTATACACAGCAGTTTCTTAAAAACTGTTGATTATATAATCATCAAATCATTAGCAATGAATCGGGAACTGATCCTTGAATTCACCTTTACCTATGCTGCTTACACCGAGGGAATATATTTTGCTATCAATACAAGGAAAATCTTCCATCTTCAAATTGCTATAGCATAAACAATCTGCAGGTAACAGGCATTCTTGCATATTATTAAGGTGAAAAGGATAAATATACCAAAAATTATAACATGAAACTATGTGTCTTGCAGCAGCTATAATATCCTAAGTACAATGGAGGTTCAAAGTAGAGAAAAATCATATCCCTTAAGCGCAGGAATTAGTGGTCATAGAAAACTTCATCCCAATTAGGTCTTAAAGGATACATGGGATTTCAACAAGAGGAAAAAGATAGCTGTTAATTTTTGATTAGTAGGAAAAGTGAGTTCTAGTTCCTTATATTGGTGATCATTTAATTACCAATGTTTTCCTGCTGGGGATACATGAAAAGCAATGAATGTGTAACGAGGGAATCAGAATGTCGGCATATCTTTAGTGTTTTTTTTTTTTTTTTTCACTAAGAAGAAATCAATGTAATGAAAGGAAATGCACTTGCCAGTTTGCCAGTTGTGAGGACCAAGATACACAGTAGCTGTTTCCATAAACAGATGATTTGGATTTGGATTCTATTTTTTTAAAAAAAGTCTTGAAGTATTTATATATACGATAGCAGTAATTCCCCCCAAAACAAAACAACAACGACAGCAAAAAAAAAAAAAAAAAAAAAAAAGCACAGCAGAAATCGGGGCACTCTGAAATCACCTAATGGGGTTTGGTTGTTGAAGCCTAGGTAGCACTATCAAGAGTGACAGTAGAAAAGCTGATCAAGGCACAGATGATAATGACCCAGGCCAAGAGTGCTCGGCAGTGTGAGAGCCTACAGAGCCATTGGGGTGATGCAGAATAAACTAGCTGTTAAATGGCATTGGGACTACAGGGTCAATTCCTGACTACCACCTGTCATCACTATGCCTTTCTACTCCATGTGTGGCCCAGATCCCTATGACTAGAATACTAGGCATCAGCCATTTCTCTAACTTCGATGAGATGATGGACAATCCTCTGTCATTTTCTGTGGCAGTTGTTTGTGATCTGCCTGAGCCTTGCTGCTGATATGCTGACCTAGAATACACTTACCTGTCATCTGCTTTTGTTTCTGAAATCACTCTGAGGCTACAGAGCTCCTCTTTTTTTTTGTTTTTCACTTGTGCAACCCATCTCTTGAGGCTAGACTACCTATTGTTTGCTGTGATGGAAGTTTTAGAGGAGTCAGCCCAACTCTCTGGCTTAAGTAGCTCCAGTACTGTGTGGGGAAGTCAGCTCTATGGTTTCAGTAGAAAGGAAGAAATGGCAGTCCTTTCCCCTGCACGATGCCTGCATCTCCCAAAGTACTAGATCACAGAAATATACCACTGTCCATGATTTTGAATGGAGAAGTTACTTACCCTACAGCTTGCAATGCACGAGCCTAAAAACAGGTGCTTCCCATTAGTAGTGCTCCCCATGCTAGCCTGCGCTTAATTACTTAACCAGTTGTGTGGACAAAGGCAACCTTTATGGTTAATATTACAGACACTTTAGCAGCTGCTGGTGGCATTGTTTTAAAATATAAACACTCCCTCAAGGTAGGAGGCAGTCGGCAGTTGTTTTAACTATGAGCAATTAGGGCAGAACTAAAACACAGCCTCTCAATTTCATATTCATAACTGACAGAAGTTCATTTGTAATTTTAGCGTCTAATGCAATCCATGCACACAACCTGAGTGCCGGGTCCAGCCTATAGGTGAATAAAATTGGCTTACTAACTCGCCACTTAGCATTCATATGAAAAGTCTCAAAGAAACATTCCTGGTTTTTAAGTCAATTGGAACAAAGCCAGTCCTCACATTATCAGAAAAAGGCAGAAATATAAATGACTGTTCTTTCAATGTTCATTGCAACATTGTTTGTCCTAGGGAAATCATCAAGAGCCTATATGTTATTATGGGATTAGATACAGGGTGGAACTTACATGTACTGGGATACTATGCAGCCAGTCTAAATTATTATATGGACCTATATGTACTGGATAGAAAGAGGGCCACATTATAAAGCAAGAAAGGCAAGTTACACGAGAGTATATCATGTTTGTTTTTCTGCAGAAAATATTATAACTTAAAATATTATAATTCTTAAAAGTTTGAGAGGATAATATCAATCAAAACAGTGATTATCTCTGAATGGTGGGACCATGAGTTCTCTTTTTTAATATTTTCCCTGAATATCTGCCATTAAACATGATTAATTTGCCAAATTAGGGGAGAAACTTATATAGAATGTTAAATTCTCAGTCTTCAGCTGCAAAGCACATATTGTTTCCAGTTTACAGAAAGAGCAGTGTAGGATTCAATAATCTCTGAATTAACTCCTTTTGGTTATACCATCACTCAGTACACTATAATTCAAAAAGAGAGAAAACAGGGGTCATTTCTGTCCTGTTTAAGTAGGGCCATAGAATGTTGCCTGATGGAAAAGACAAATTTCAGAGCACAAATAAATTTGTCTTCATACATTGTTATCCTTTATGGAGATATTTCACATATCTTAGATTCTAAATTCGAAAAGCTCAAGTCTTAAAAAGCGGCTCTCTTCAAAAGATTGACTTGCTCTACAAAGATGAATAAAAATCTAAAATGATAAGGAAGTATGTCATTACATCATCTGGAGAAAGCTTTACTTCCAAGATAAGAATCACATGAGACTTCAAAACTGCTTTGCAACGTGTTGCCTACAAGTGACAAATTAAAATAAAAAATAAAAAAACCCCTCTGTCCTTTGATGGCAAATGATACTGACCCATTTGCAGCAAGGTGTACATTCTGGTTTATTTAGTTTTTTCTTTATTTTCCTGTATAGTGCAGGTGATTTCATGTGGAGGTAGAGGGGAGAGGTCTGTCCCTGTGCATTCATTATTCTTTTCCTTACTGTCATTTCTACTGGTAGAATTATAAAGATGGAGTAAAGCTAACTGATACATGTAGTCTTTAAACTTATTAATGTACACTATCAGACACATTTTTTCCTAACTCATTAGGCCCCCCTCACATTTATATATTTGCAAAATGAACCTTTCAAAACACCAATTTCCTCATGTTCAAAATGGAGTTTTTAATATTAATACTTACACTATAAGGTATTAACAAGACTCAATCAGATAATTTAGTACTTGGTCCATACTAATCTATTAATAAGTGTATGTGCGCACATGCATGCATGCTTACATACAAACATACATCAATCAATAAGCCTAAAGTAAGAAGCTGCCTTTACTTATAATGGATATACATGATTTAGTGCTTTGGACAGGTCAAAGTTCTTAATGCATGACCACATTGTTACGGGGGGTTTGGTGGGTTAGCATAAGTGAGGCCATTTTGTAAGAGCAGCTATGTAATGTTCTAGGTGGAAAATTACAACCCCACCTGAAAATGACTAAGCCGGTAAACAAAGGACTAGCTAGGTCACCATGCCCCTCTTGATCTCCTGCCCAAGCCTGTATCCTAGAATCGTTTGTTTCAAATCTATGAACCGCAAAAGGGGGACTTTCCACTGTGCACTAGCCAATCAATGTAAAGATCACAAATCCACCTCCCTTTTGTGTATATAATGTTCACGATCACGAGGTTTGGGGTCTCTGTCGGTCCCACTGTTGTTTGGGGTATGGCGGGGGCCCAGATTCGAATCTGAAATAAATTTTGTTTGCAACTCCCCGCTGGTCCTTTCGTGAGTTACTCGCTAACACACATGAGGTTCATATCTTTATTCTGCCACTTAATAACTATGTTTTCCTAAATGTAAATTCCCCTTTGTGAACATGAAATAGTAAAGACCTGCCTAATAAGGTAGCTAAAAGAAAGAAATAATGTAATTGGAACAACATGGTACCAATAAAAAGTAAAAACTTACATTTTTATATAAAATTCATATTTATGTACTTATGCAGTGATTATAATATATAATTATATAATGCATAAATACATGTAGAATTTACACATAAATGTATTATGTATATAATTTATATTGTATGAGTCAAATTTCAAGGGTTTTAGCATCACGATCTTGTACTTCTTCAAGTCTGAACAGCTTCTTTATGGCACTATGACAATTTTTAGCCACTTTTAGGACAATGAGATAAAATGCAAACTGATGTTTATAAAAGTATCTTTCAGATTAGCCCATAAAAATAAAAACTTAATAAAGATAGGCCGGGAAATCAGAATGTATCAAGGTTCTGACTTTTTATTTATTTCACAAGTCATCATAGGTTGAAATGGTTTTTTCTGCCCTTGGGACGCAATGAAAATCTCTTCTAGCAATTTATTTATTTTTTCTTATTGTCATCCAGTGGGTATAGAAATGTTGCCAGACTGCTTTCTATTACTTCTTTCCTTTAGGATTCCAGTTGTCCGGACAGATTTGTCCCTTAGGGTAGAAAGAGATTATTTCTACAGATCCCAGCCTGACTTGAATGATGCATCTAGTGAAACCGGTCACTCGTTTGTGCTTCTTTTTCTAGGACGGCAGATTTACCAGTCAACCTGCAGACTTTTGCTTTAGTTTCCTGAGCAGCCTAGTCACAGTTCCCTCTGTCCAAAAACAGGCCTGTAATTTCTTTCTTGAATGCTATGTGCCTGGCCTAGTGCTAGGGGGATACAGAAATAAATTAGTCTCTCTTTTCAAGGCAGGGATGACGGTGTCGTGATGATGGCTTTTTGTTTTAAAAATTAGTCAGACAAAGATGTGATAAGGCTTCCTTTGTACTCTGTTACATAGTTCTTGGTGACAACGTGTGCTCTCTTAAATTATATCCCTGATACTAAAATGAAAAGTCTCAGCCCTTTGCTTTCAGATGGCCTCACTGGGATAGCGTACAAAGATAACATGATAACACGAAGACAGTGATGATTGAGGGGTGTCCTCTTCAGGAACACAACAGAGGAATACTGAGCCAAGTCTTGGGGGAAGGTATCTCTCAAAAGGCTTTCCAGAGAAGGTAGTGTTGTAATTTATTGTTAAAGATGAAGGATGAATTAGAGTGGAAGAGAAGTATATTCTGTGACAAGGAGAGATTATGATAAGGGGGGAAATGCAGGGGACTCTAAATAAGTCAATGCTGATTAAAAGCCAGGGACGATGGCCAGAACACAAACTGGCCTTCTGCACCATTTCAAGATTCTGGGACTTTATATGTGCAAAGAAAGTTTGCTTGACCAGGCTATGTTAGGAATGTGGGCTAAATGTGGAAAACGAAGAAGTGGTGCTATTGACAATGATTGATATGTCGTGAATGTATACGTAACCCTATCGTACTCAAGAAATGGATAAAAAAAATCCATACTGTATAATAAAAATAAATAAATAAAATAAAAATTAAAAAAAAGAAGAAAGAAAAAAAAGGAATAAAATTCTAAGAGAGTGCAATTTGGTGGTCATGTAGCAGATGAACTTAAAAAAGGACGAGATAAGAGTTAGGGACTAATTGGACACGGGGGATAGAGAAGGAGTTCAGGCTAACTCAAATTGCTAGCCTACACATTTGGGAGAATGGTGAGTCCATGGATTAAGATAGGATATACCAAAGGAGGAGCTACATCCCCTCAAGTCCAAGGGAGAGGCCTGGAAAGGGTGAAATTGATTTGCGAGGTGCATCACATGGATAGTAATGGAAAGCATCGCTCAGGGAAAATAGAGAGAGGGTGAGATATGTCTACGTAGCGGATGCTCAAGGCCTGGGCACGACTGATATTTGAGCGATGAGCACAGGAACAGACAGTGAATATTCAGAGAGGCAGGAAAAGAGCCATGAGAGTACGTGTTATGGAATCCAAGGAAGCAGATACTTTGAAAAATGGCATAAGCAATAATATCACATATTGTAGAAAGATGCAGTAAAATAAAGACAGAAAAGTATCAGATTTAGAAATATGGAGGTCATTAGAGACCTTAATGAGAGCAATTTCAGTGAAATAAGGGGAGCAGAAGCCAGATTGCAGAAGGTTGAGGAATAAGTGGAGGCAATGAATATAACTTACACTTGCATTTCCCATCACTCGGAAAGAGGTGATATTTTCTTAGAGAGAAAACAGTTATCTCAGGACATTGTGCCTGGCATGCCCAACAGTACTTCTCACTGAAACTGTCCTGCTCAAATATTCACATAGATATGTAGATATAAGAATCGGTTACACGAGAATATTAACATAGGGAAGCAACACTAAATATTCTTCCTGGACCACGGTGGATATCTACGTCCCACCTTCCAGAGACAGCCCATTCATAAGTTGGCTAGTAATTAATAAGGCGTAATTTGTAATAAAAAGGGCACTGTTCAATAGGGTAATAGGCCAGGTAAAGAGAAACAGAGAAGAATGAAATGACACACCGGAAGAAGTGCAGCTCATTTTGTTTCTAAAAGTGTCTAAGGTAAGTTTCTCTTCTAGAAGAACCCAATAGAACAAAGACATAAATCATATTACGTAACTCCCAATGTCGTGGACAAGTTCATTTAAAAAAATAGTCAGTGACGCTTGCTCACCGTGCCTTTATTTCTTAAGGTAGGGAATTTTAAAATATTGTGTTTTCAGCCAGGTGTGGTAATACACTCTTGCAATCCTAGTACTTGGGAGGCTGAGACTGGAGGATCCGGGTTTGCGGCCAGCCTCAACGACTTCGTGAGGCTCTATGCAACTTAGTGAGACCCTGTTTCAAAATAAAGAATAAAAAAACTAGGACTGGGGGTGTAGCTCGGAGGTAGAATGCCCTCAGGTTCTATCCCCAGTACTGTAAAAAAAATCTATCTATCTATCTATCTATCTATCTATCTATCTATCTATCTATCTATCTATCTATCTACCTATCTATCTATAGTATTTTCATTTTTATCGTTTAGTAAAAAAAAAAATGTTGACATAGGCATATGCTGTTTGATCACCTTCAAAGTAACCAGCGCATTGATGACTTACATTATGGCCAACATATACATTTGTTTGTTTTTGTATTACGTGAGAGCTAAGTAACATTAAGGTGCAGTGTGTACATGGAAGTTTCACAGCTGAGTCATCACAGGGTGGGATAGTATTTCACATAATAATATAAACAAACTGCATTTATGAGAACCTGAGATATGGCAGTCAATGCCAAGTTCATAATGTGAGCTGAAGTACTACGAGAGTGTGATCAACTTGCAAGAGTTTATTAGTTGTTAACTGAGTGGCAAATACACACCAAAGAGTTTGTCTGTTTCTCATTCCAGCAATAAATAGACTGGATTCTCATGTTTTCCAGATTTCAATCCTAGCCTCATCTTCCCGTGAGCAAGACAACTTTACAAAGTTATAGAGTTGATACTCTATTAAAACTGGTATTTGAGAGCTGCTACTGCCCCAGTTTTCATTCACTATGGAGTCTGATGACCCTGAGTTCTATCACAAAGCCTTAAAATTACTAGTACTGTTTCCTGCAGCCTAGGTGTACAGCAAGGAGGCCTTGCATTAATATCAATGAGGTGAAAAGGTAGAACTGTATCAGAAGCCAAATCTTTCTATTAGGCAATCGAGCATCAGTGGGCACATTAAGTGAATGTTAATTTTATGTTTATCTGTTTTCTAGTTTTATTAAAATTGGTAAGGCAGACAGAGTCCATGCCTGTTTTTATAAATTTGCTGATATAACAATATATTATGATTTGAAGTCAATTACTGGGGATTACACTAAGCACTATGCCCGGGCCTTCCTCCCTCCAAGGTGGGTTCCTTTCCAAGCAGTCTTCTAAAACAGACCTAACTACCTAGCTCAAAGGCTACCATGGATTTAAAATAGGATGAACCTGGCTCAACCCTAATGTGAAGTGGTGAAAAAAAGACAAAACAGCAAAGAAAAATCGTAACAAGTTCACTTTCCAAAGGACTTCACAGGCTCACAGATTAAAATTCACCGTAAGATAAGACATATGAAGATAAAAGTGAGCAGATTCACGCTCAGGGAAGTAGCTCAGGGAGATTAGAATGCGTGTTTAATAAAATTGGCTTTAAAATTTGTGGCAGCTACAAAGTAAAGGAGAAATTTATGTGATGCCTACTTTCTTGGTGTTTGTTGTTGTTTTCCCACAAATTCCATTCAATAAATCAGATTTCCATGCATTCTCTGCTACTCACTTCCTAACTGTTCTGCAAACACACTTCTACATAGCCCAGATTTTTGCTGATTTGCCCACTCTACTTTTCCCCTCCCCTCTATTAAAGACTACCGATTATTCAAAGCCAAGCTCAAATTCCACTGTCCTGGAGCCCTCTAGCCTTCGCTAATCTTTCTCTCCTTTGGACTCCAATAACACAGACTTAGCTTGTACCGCACCGTTCCGCTTTCAATTATCGCTGGCTTCACGTTGTTGAATATCATTTCATGTCTTGCCTTTCCAAGAGGACATTGCTGGGATGGCAGAGAATGAATCTCTCCTACCTCTTTATTAGCTTTCTCAGTACTACACAGCCACGAAATGAATACATGGTGATTACTTTTCTGAATCAAACTTTTATGAGGATTTATAGGCATATAAATATCCCATTTGTTCCCATACACACATATTCCTATGCGACAATAAAAAGTTTACAAACTCTATATTTTCAGTATATTCTTTTACTCTGGATCTAATTGGGAGCTGGTTCCAGAGACAGCTTTGTGGTTTTAGGGGAAATGAGGGAAAAGGATAATATGTATGGCTGGATTGTGCGATGGTACATAAAATGACATGTAGCAGTCCTGAGAGTTTCAGTGTTGACTACATAAAAACAGACAATGACTGGAAGTGAAAGATACTTCCTCAGAAGATTCTCTTCTGACCAACCACATTACACTCTCATTCTGGGATGTTCTCTTTTATTAGATTCTGAACACTAGTCACAAAATACAATACCCATAAATATCAAAATTTCAAGACCAAGGCAGCATTTGTACATATTGCTTCTAAAAGATTCTCTGTCAGGATTATTTAAGTGCCTTTTGAAAGGTACTCCAACAGTGAATACTTTCTTATCCAGTATAAAAACTAGATGATCTAGAAAAATACAATTTCTGCAAGTGTAAAATTTTATACTACAATAAATACATTCATTTTTCTTTTCTCTATTAATACAAAGAGAATGAAACTCTACTGAATACAGTGCATGTTCCATGATGACTATATTTATGAATAGGCTTAGCCTGAATCAATATCACATTCTGCCTTTAAGTATTGGAATTTTTTGTTCTGTCTTCATTTCCCTTTCCCTCTCTCTGTAGCACACAACGCTGTTGACAATTACTCCTTCCATGAAACTCTCTCTTCTTTTGGTTTGTATATTACTATTCTTTCTTCATTTTCTTTTTTTTATTTGTGCATTGTAATCATACATCTTTGTTAGGTACAAGCTGGTAAAGGTATACATGGATGCATCTCTCATTTAACCCTTCCCCAATTCCCACCCCACTCCCCTCCCCATCACCTCCAGTCAAGTCACCTTTGCTCATCTAAGGTTTCTCCTTCTTCATCTATAGTCCTTTTTATGTACATATTCCATAGTTTTGTAATCCATTCATCTGTTGATAGACATCTTTGCCTGATCTTTCTCTGTCTAAGCAACTCTTTTCCTGTCCCAATGTGTAAACAATTTTATTCTTTGCCCTTATTACTCTATATTCTTCCATGAGCTACTTTCCATGGGTATACTCATCTACTTGCAAAAGTTCAACTGCTCCAACATCCTTTATGCCAGTGGCTCTCAATTCTGTATTTCTTAGGCTCTAAGGCTACAGCTCCAATCACTTGCTAATATTTCTCCTGATTGTTCAAAAGCTACCACATACTCAAGATTTACACTAAACGGATTTTCTTTCTTTTCATTCTCTTCCCTCCTTTCCATGTTTCCGTGTGTTGATGATTATGATCATACTATGGGTTGGATCGCGCCCCCTCCCCAATTCATATGTTGAAATATTTAAGCGCACATATGTAAGAACGAGGTGACTTTATGTAGAGATAGGATCTATACAGAAGTTATAAGTTAAAATGAATTTATTAGGGCATGCTCTAATCCTTTATGACTGATGTCCTTTTAATAAGGAAAATTTGGGAGACAAGTACCCATTAAGAGAGAGCGGCATGTGAAGATGAAGACAGAGATCAGGGTGATATTTCCATCAGCCAAAGAATGCCAAATACTGCCAGAAAATCACTAGAGGCTAAGAGAGAGGCCTGGACCAGAGTTTTTCCTAGCATTTTCAGAGGAAGTCTGGCCAGGATGATCCTGGGCTTCTAGCCTTCAAAACTGTCAAGCAATAAGTTTCTGTTATTTAAGCTATTTAGTTTGTGACAATTTGTTATAGGAGCCCGGGAAAACTAATGGAACCATCATACAGCAAGTCATTAAACGAATGAATACATCAAATATCCTAGACTTCTTTTTTTTAAACCCTTATATCCAGTTATTCAACAAGTTTAGTTAATTCTAAGTCCTGAATCATTCTTGGATCTATTTCATCACCATCTCTACTGCCACTGCTCAGCTCTTATAATAGATTCCTATTGATTTCTTTGTTGACACTGATCTTACCTGCACCCAATCCACCTTCCTTGTTATTAGGAAAATCATTCTGCTAGGTACATCTGATCATGCTACTGAGTTAAAGCCTGAGAGGAGGACTCATCACCCATGCACTAAAACAAACAAACAAAAAATAGCCGGGCGTGGTGGCGCACGCTTGTAATCCCTGTACTTGGGAGGTTGAGACTGGAGGATTTCGGTTCGCAGTCAGCCTCAGCTACTTAGTGAGGCCCTCTGCAACTTAGTGAGACCCTGTTTCAAAATAAAGAATAAAAAATAGGACTGGGAGCATAGCCCAGAGGTAGAATGCCCCTGGGTTCAATCCCCAGTACCGCAAAAAACAAAACAAAACCCTTATTTTATAAGGCCTTTCAGGATTATTTGCTTTTCTGTCCTCTCATACCTACAGTCCAGCAATGTTGAACAGCTATCTCTTCCTTGTATATACAGGGCTCTCCTATCACCTTCGTGAATGCCATTTCCTTTCTCGGGTCACGCTTCTCTCCGTTTCTTTTCCTACCCAGGAAATGCCTGCTCTCTATTCAGCTTCAGCTTGAGCTTTTACTGTGATTGTCCCTGTTCAATCTGTCTTCCTCCATTTTGCTGCCATTTGCACCTATTTTCTTGATGCCTGGACTATTACACGCACTTGGTAAAATGATGCTAGAGGAATACATTGTTTTGCTTATCCCTTGAGAAAGCAAAACAATACTAGAGGACAATACATCATTTGAGTAAATGAGTTTGTGCTTTGTGCATATATGAAAACTATGTTTTAGGTAAGTGAATTCAGTGTTGATTGCCTTTTCTGGCAAAGAAAGCTAGCCGTATCTGTCTTTCATAGTTGTTCAAGATATACTGCAACTCTTTTAATTTTCCTGGGTGCTTTGAAGCTTCCGGTAATAGAGTTCTAGTGGAGATCGGTTAGTTCAATGGTCATTATAGGGCAGAATTAAATTCCATCTTTCCACTCTTAAGATCTTTACATTTTTTTTTAGGTCTGTCAATTCTCCTTAGATAGCTTGTAGGAGAATCAAAGGCAGTCAATTTGCTCTTCCAGTCATATAGTGACATAGGAGAAATGAAACACAGAATGCCTAATTGCGACTTTCTACTTCAATAACCCAAATCATATTTGATGCCATTTAATTTTATGAAGAGAGAGGGCTAAGAGACCCTCATCTCCAATAGTCTGCATAGGATAGCCAACCCTTCCTCTCTCCTTCCTCCAACAACTCCGTGAGCTCATCCAACTCATATGACCTCCAGGTGGCAAAGACTCGAAAGCACCTTTGTAATCTCTAAATGGTAAGAAAAAAAAATCTCAGAAATACATATCACCCTCTTCTTTTTCCCTAGGTAGGCAGAGGGCACCACTACATATACACAGAGTCTGGTTAACACATCACAGAAAAACATATTGCAAAAAAAATATTCAGTGCTTTCTTGTGAAAACAGTAGCAAGTCCCTTTGGACCCCAGCATTGAAACAGTTCCACTAAACCTTTCATGTGAATTTGCTCAATGGGACTGCGCATACAGGTGTAGAACAATTATTAGATTTGATATCTGAATGAGCTCAGGTTCCCATTAGAGCTTGACTGCTTCAATGACCCCATTATTTGGCTTCCACTGCTCCCCGAACTGATCAACTTAATTATTCTGACTAACGAAACATTTAGGACATGAATTTCTGATTTGTTTCAAACCAATTGGGACATCTAAAAGTGCCTCACTTAAAAAAATCACAATACAGAAGAAATGATTATGAGGACATGGTAGGAGCTTGGAAGTAGGGCAGGGCCAGGAGCCATGCTGGCCACACAGATACTGTTTTTGCCTAGAATGTCTCTTGCATTTTGATTTCTCCTTGGTAGCAGTTATACCTTGGAAATTCCTCTCTTTCCTGGAATACTGAAAACAGAGGGCATTAATTTGGCTGTGGGTGGGGGAGGGGAGGCATTGAAGTTAAACCTTGTGTTCCTTGCCATAATGCATTCAGATCCTTAAAATAGCTAATGTTCAGAAGGGCACATGAAATGCCTTTGCAGAACAAGCCAATCACAAACATTGTTTGGCAAGAAGAAAAAAGATAAAGAAAAGTCAGAAAACGGGAGTAATTTTAGAGTTGATGTGTAAGGCATATCGTCTTTTACGGTAGAAAGGGAAGGTCAAATTGTATTTCTTAATAAAAGGCAGAATCACCTTTGAAATATTGGATTTAGACATTAACTGTAGCCAAAGCGGTATATCAGCAATCATATTTACCTAGGTGAGAACCAGATCATTTTGAAAGACAAATATACTGATTCCTTTTTTTTTTTTTTTTTTTTTTTTTTGCAGTACTGAGGATTGAACTCAGGGGCATTCTACCTCCAAGCTATACCCCCAGCCCTATTTTTTATTCTTTATTTTGAAACCGAGTCTCACTAAGTTGTGGAGTGCCTCAGTAGGTAGCTGAGGCTGGCCGCGAACCCGGATCCTCCGGTCTCAGCCTCCCGAATGCTGGGATTACAAGCGTGCGCCACCACGCTCGGCTTCAAATATACTGATTCTGATGAGCCACAGTTGCTTCATAATTAGTGTTCTCAAAAGCAACTCCAACATTGCCCACTATTTCAGTTTCTATGACTACTATTAAAAGATTGTATGCTTACCTATAGGAAAAGACGGCAGCATTAAAGGATTACTGGTCCCTAAACTTTTACACAGGACAGCTTCCCTTTCATCAGTGAGTGCATTTGTCTTTAAAAAGAGTAAACCTGACATCCAAATGGTTCCCCTTGCCCCTTGCCTCTTTTCACTAATGATATGTAATGGCTCCTTAAAAATAAATAAATAAATAAACAAACAAATAAATAAATAAGGAAGCAAGTCACAGGAGACTAGCACAAGCTCCGCTCCAAGGCATTCGTTGACATCTGCCTTCACTTCGTACCTCTACTCCAAGTACCTGATCTGACAAAGTGCGCAGCAAATCGGGAGGCCCGTCTCTTCCCCTTCTCTTCCAAACTGTCTGATGGGAGTCAATAATGGTTCTTTCCCGCAGCTGCAATCTAACAATTTTAGATGAAAGGCTGAGGGGAAACTTTCCAGCTATTCCTTCCAATATTGTATTAAGAAAAGGTGTACAAATGCATTTGCCTCCGTGGGGCTAGTCTCCTCCTCTGGTTCAACTCAATCCGTTTTAACAGTTGGCAGTTTAAATAACAGAAGTTACAGGCTGCCATGCACAGACGTTTTGCATGCCACATGAAAGTGATGGATTCAGAGATGGGAGCAAAAATGGGAAGAATTTTTTTGAAAAGCAGTCTCTCTTCTACAAAAGAATTTCTTTAATAACAGCAGCTGGGAAAAAATTTCCCCGAGCTTGTGTCCTTCTCCTACTGTTTTATATAAAGCAGATACCATACTTTTCTTCTTAGGCTACATGTACTGACAGACTGTCAAAAGCAAACAACTTTTCCCCTTATATTGCAATAATCATCTACTGTATTTTTAATGCACTCAAAACAAATTTTCTTATTATATAATAACAGCGACAATTCTCCCTGTATTTCCAATGTAAAATGATACATTTTACATACGATAATACTAAAAGCAGTCTATCCATAATTACTATTTTTAGGCTAAATAAAATATCAACATTTTTTATTCATGTTTAGGTTAACATTTGCAATGCAGCTGTTTGCAATGTTTAAATGGAATTGAATATGTTATGAGAGAACTTTAAAAAAGAGCAAACTTTAAGACTGGTTCTTTCCTGAGTGCCTCATCATTTTTACTGCCCACTGTTACCTCCCTCATATAACCGTAAAGAAAAAAATTCACACCTGAAGTTAGCGGGATGACCTCATCACCCGTTAGCTAGCTCTCTGTGCCCAACAGCTATGACTTAATTTTGAACTTGTACTAATGATTATTCAGAATCAGGGTATGTCTATTTTTATAAAATATGCTAAGGTTACAAGGAGTAATAGATACATTATTTATCCGAATCTGGCACATTCGGATTGTAAACTGATTATTTAGAGGAAGGGTAGGGATCGGGTATGTCCTTGCCCCTGGATACACACAAACCAACTACATATAAATTTGGAGTATGAGCCTGGCATGGTAGTGCACACCTATAATCCCAGTACTTGGGAGGCTGAGACAGGAGGATCACAGGTTCAGGGTCAGACTCCGCAGGGTAGTGAGACTCCCAGCAACCTAGTGAGACCCTGTTTCAGAACAAAAAATTGAAAGGGCCGGGAATGTAACTTGGAGGTAGAATGTCCTTGGGTTCAATCTCTGCTACCACAATCAATCAATCCATCAATCAATCAATTTGGTGTATGAACTAATTTTGGTAGCAATGATGTCTGTATGGTTAGAGGCCAATGATAAATACACCTTTCATAGGTCGAGTCTGAGGGTGTTCTCGCAGGAAAAATAGCTTAAAAATAAGTAACTAAATAACTGCTAACTATGTAAGTTAATACATAAGGTGCCTTCCTGCTGCATGCATTGTGAGAAACAGGAGCTGCACTCCTGTTTCATACCCCACTGGTCTAGACTCCCTGGCTTTAAAACATATCATCAAGAGATTTGCTAGCACCTTACATTAAATGATTACCATCCTTAAGTATCTTTCCATTTTTTCATATATCATTATGTACTCAGGGATTTTGTACAGTTTGTTTCCTCTTAGTCTATCCTTTACCTAAAGAGTGAAAGATAGTCATTATTTCATAATAAACCTGAAGAATGATTAGCTCTATAGTTTCTCTTTTCTTGGGCTAAACGTTTCCAAATGCATTCATCCCTCATCATAAGCCAAAGAGAAAGGAGTTTTGATAGTTTTAAATCAGTTCTCAATTCATGCAAGTCAATAAAGTGTTTTTAAAATATACATATATTTTTAAAAAGAGCCTCATGAACTTGTATAATAGTTTGGGATAATCAATAGAATTTTAGAGCTGGGAGGGAATTTATGGATTATTTAATTGAAGTCCAACCCTTTATTTTATAGATGATGACACTAACTTCCAGAAAAGAGAATCGACTTGTCATAAATATTCTACACAACAAGGAGATGAAACTGAGAGGCTTAAATCAGGGAATGGGATGGAAGGTAATGAAGCATATAACCACAATTGTTCTATCATTCATTTATTGGATAATTATAGGATTAAGCTTTAATAAAATATATATTTATGAAGAAAGATAGCAATAACATGACAGACCATAATCATCTGGTGATATCATATAATAACCACTCCGGAGAAGTAATTAGGGAGTAACAGTGAGTTTGAACTTTCTGCAATTTTATAATACTGCAATATTTAGCAATCCAGTTCTTAGGTAAGGATAAGTTCCCTGGATTCTATGATCCGCATTTTGCTGGGCCTAAAACACATTTATATCATGCACTGTCCACAAAGTCCTTAAGTACACATTTATAGAAAGACTTGAGAATGAACTGAACATAATTACGTAGGCTAGCACCTTTGTGAAATGCACTTTGGAATGGATGGAAGGCTATAACTATGCGTACATATATATACACATACATATGAATAGGTAGGTATATTTGTAATTATTTGATGTTTGGTACCACACTTGTATTAAAAGGTATTAGACAAGTTGTTGGGCGTGGTGGTCCATGACAGTAATCCTAGCACTTGGGAGGCTGACACAGGAGGATGACAGGTTCAAAGCCAGCCTCAGCAACCTAGCGAGACTCTCAATCAATAAAAGTATAAAAAAAATTCAAGAAATAAACATATAAAAAATAAAATAGGGCTGCAGGTATAGCTCAGAAATAGAATGCCCCTGGGTTCAATAATCAGTACAAAAAAAAAAAAAGGTATTAGACATGGTTAAGACTTCAATGTTAAAAACTCTTCTAGGAAATCCATGTTAAAAAGCCAACTGTACTGCCCTCTCTGGCCATTTCATCACGTTCCACGGTGGTGAAGGAAAGAGCTCAAAGCTGCTGGGATCACATTAACGCTCACCGTCATTGCTTTTGTCAGTCCTTGTCCTTACCTTAATGTTATTTACATACCGGATGTGTTTTAGTATTCGAGACACTGTCTGCAGGGTTTGGCTGTGCGCTCGGTATTTTTAATTTAGGTTGATTAGTAATAAAATATAATTCAAAGCCAACTGTCAGGTGAGCAAGTTAAATGAGAGCACCGTTTCAGAAAGTCTCTGTTTCCAATTATTTGCTGGAATTTGAATGAGCTGTACATCATCAACAGAGGTATTTAGAATTGACTAGAAAGGAATACCTGTTTTTGCATGCATTCTTCATGCCACTTACTACTGGGTATCTGTTTTCAAATGTTTATAAAATGTTGCCCTTTTACTTATTCCAACTCTGTAGTCCTTTTTCTGAATAATTCCCTCCTATCTAGCTATCTTATTCCTGCATGCCACAAACATATGACTAGAACAAAAGGAGACAGATGTTTATACATACATGGCTTATATGAATGAGTCTCAGTACATTATAGCCACATTTCTTATTTAGAAAATATTTGCCTTTCCTTCCTTTTCCTTCTGATAAACACAATAGTTTCCCAATTAATCTTTCTCCATGATTCATATGAGCAGCTCCTCCTTAAAATACTAGCTATCATCTGCTGCATATTTCCAATCACTAGCCATATAGAAGGTGCCAATGCAGTCATCTCAATGCATTCTTACTGATAGTATGTGATGAGGCCGAAAACTTTCTCCTGGTTAATATGCCTTATTGTGTTAACTGCCCCCTGATACTTTCATTTACATTCCTAATAGTCTATTATTTATGATTTGTCCCAAATTTTCCTTGTCTGTGTTATTTGTGGTGTCATGTAATAACACACTCATTTCCTCTTGATATTGGTCAGCATGCCAACATCATGCTCTTCTCTAAATAAAACTTCCAAAGTTTTATCAGCTCATAAGTGTATTTAATTGAAATCATTAAAGTAGTAGAGAGCCTTGCTTCATGTTTGGATTCCACTTAAATTGCTTATATAACTTTGAATTGCTTGGTATTAATTTTTCCATATATCCTTATAAAGAAATTTTATAGCAATTATATACATTTCCGATGAGGAAGAACAGCACACTTACTTTTTAAAAATATCTTTCTTAAAAATATGCTGCCTTCTAAAAAATATTTTTGATGTTTTGAACTATATTATAATCCATAAAACAGAGACAAGCTTCTTTTCATTGGGAAATGGCCACCGAAAAGATGTCAGAACGGGAAGGAAAGACCACTGTCCTGGGCTCTGAAGACAATGACCTATGGAACTGATGCTTAGTTTTGTCATCCAAGAACAGGGATAATATTTCAAACCTCAGATGGTTACTGTCCAGGGTAGTCCCCGTGTAGAGTGCCAGGCAACCATCTGTGGCACACAGTAGGTATTCAGTTCTTTCAGTGTGCTAGAGGCATACAGATCTGAATCTTAGCAGCCTGTGTTTAATAAACACATCTCCACGTGTAAGCCTCTGGCAGGGGAGAGTTCTCGCTTCACCTCTTTTTTCCCCTTCCATATGAAGTGTTTGGTGAATCGCTTTTGCAGGTCCCTCAAACATAACGGACAGGTAAGGTCAAGCAAGAGCTACTGAGTGTGGAGAGGAAGGGAGCGAGAATAAGGTAAGAACAAGCTTCTACTTTATTTATTTAGTGGGGGCAAAGAATGCGTATTGTGGAAACACTGAAAATGCATATCATCGGGATTTATGAGGAAAGCATTTCTTCTTTTCTCATTACTATAATAAACAGTGATCAAAAAATGCTTCATCAGACTTATGGTAGATAAAGAAGGGAGGGATGACTCAATTAAGTCTTTGATTTATAGATAATGTTGCAACATTACAAACAATGAGCATCATATTCTACCACAATCTATTTGCAAAGATATGTGTATGTGTATGTGTTTTAGGAATGTGATGGGGAATCATTTTTCATTCCCTTCTTTTCAAATTAGTATGCACTTAAATAACTGCTCCCGAAACAAAATGCAAATGAGCATTAAACTACTTACATTCCTTCAATTCCTCTTCCAATAGATGTCAACATGTATGCATTATCATAGATATGATCCGTGTTTATATACTCTCTTGTGATCTAATTCTTTCACTTAACATTATTTTGTGTACATATTTCCATGAATTGTCAGGCAAGCAATGGCACCACCATCAAAGCCTACCTGTTTTCCTATAGCTTCCCCAACACCTCACTTTGTATTTCGACATTACAATACATATATGTGGCTCATTTAATTTGCATTTCTATTTCCCGGTGAAAAGTATGTTTTTCCATGATAACTTACTACTATGCAGGGTTTTTTACATGTTAACTTTCTCTCTTCACTTTTTTTCCCTAGATGACTTGTGAAAATCTCTGCAGATTCCTCAAACAAATTATATCCAATATGAACATAACTAACTCTACTTATTGACAAATCTATTGTAAACTGTTGAGGACATGGGCTACAACTTACATCTTTTTCTCTAAAAATATTTTATACATAGCAAGTGTGAATGCATTTTAACTGAATACTCTCCAAGATGCAAATATTCCTATAATGGTGGGAACTTTTTTCTTTTACATGTTTGGATCATCCCAGCATTTAATACATGTATGCAATTAATGAAAATAAGAAATTTGACAAATTTAAGTTATACAATTGGATAAATATTTCAAGAAAATGTTTATTCCTACCTTCCACAATAAAAAGTATGCTTTAACCTAGCTCCCTACCCAGTTATCTCTCAGAAAACAAAAGAAAGCTGTTTTATATTCAACTCTTTGCAAAGTGTCTAATTATAAGGAGCATTTTCTAAATTATTTTTACATTTAAATAGTCTTTGGAGAACACACGTTAGTCTGGGGCAACCTCATTTAATAAAATTTTAGGTGCTTATGGAGGTAAATTTATAAAACTGGAGGGTTTAGATAATGAAGATTAACACAGAGCTAACAATTATTTATAGGGTATGACTTTCCAGTGCTGGATATTATTGAAAACAGGCCTTTGAAATATCACTTAAAGTTGCAATGCAGTTAATACCTAAAGATCACAAGTGTACACATATAAGATGAACAAAAAACCAATTGATCTGTGTTGTATCAATGGATATTTATAACTCGGGATAAAAAAATGACAGTGATGACAACACAAAATGCTGTATCTCTTTCTAACAACTTAGACGAACATGAATGCTCCAGAAAACTGGTAGATGATTCAAATATTGACTCTAGTGCTTTTAGAAACACCGATGTCAGAGACAGGTGTGAAGAGTTTGAACAAAAGTGTTTTACAAAATGGGATAGTAGGGAGTAAAAGCAAAATGTGTCCACAAAGATATTCTACACCATAAGCAATTTGTACGTATCTGTGTAACAAAATGAAATAGCATAGTTAGAGATTTTACTAAAAAATGTACAAATACATTTCTAAAAAGTCTGTCTATATACACAAAATGATCAAAAGTGTTTTAAAAACTTTATTAGGAAAATGGGGGCTCCCCTATCTATTATATTTGCTACAATCTTTGAATTCAGGCTCACCTTACTCACAATGGTAGTAAGAACTGCCATTCACTTATCATTTACGAAATGCCATGCACTGTGTCAAATGATTTGTATATATCATGTCAATAACTCTTCAAACAATCCTAGAGGATAGGTGTTATGAAACCATTTTGCAAATGAGAATTGGGTCTCTAGGAAATTAAAAGGCTTGCTTGAGATCATGCAGTTAATAAACGGTGAACATCTGTGGCGTTTCAAAGTCCATAACCTGAACCACCATACCATATGGTCCCCATAAGCACTAAGCCTGGATTTCCAGGTCCAGCACTTTGACAGGATGGTGCTTGGTGTAAAACAAAGGTGAAGTCAAAAGTAGGACAAGAATCCACAAATGCATTGCTATCTTCAATAGTCTCCCTTTTAATACATTTTTTATTTTTAATACATTTTTAAATGGAAAACACAAAGAATACCAGGCATGTGATCTCTTTAGTCTCAAGATTCTGTTTTCTTTCTTTCTTTCTTTCTTTCTTTCTTTCTTTCTTTCTTTCTTTCTTTCTTTCTTTCTTTCTTTCTTTCTTTTTTTTTTTTTTTTGTGATACTGGGGATTGAACCTAGAGGCATTCTACCTCCGAGTTATATCCCCAGCCCTATTTTTTATTCTTTAGATTGAAATAGGGTCTCACTAAGTTGCAGAGGGCTTCAGTAAGTAGCTGAGACTGGCTGCAAACCTGCGATCCTCCTGTCTTGGTCTCCCAAGTACTGGGATTACAAGTGTGTCACCATGCTCGGCTCAAGATTCTATTTCTGATGGGAGTCACCAAGGGATGCTTTGTACCATGGACTGGCTTGTTTTTCTTTGCTTCTCTCAAAAAGCAAACATGTGTCCACTGTACATGAATTGATCTGAGCCTTTACTTTTTTAAACATGCTATTTCTTTACAACTTGTGGGGTAAGTTACTTCTCCTTACGTCCTGTATAGTACTTCCAGTTCCGCATCATTCATGTCTGCAGTATTTCAAGGCTCCGCCTTACTGTGGTTTGAGTATTTGTGCTTCTTCAAAATTTATGCTAAGACAACTCCCACTATGGTGGTACTAAGAGGCGGTACCTTTGGGAAAGGTGATTAAGTTCTGAGGGCTCATCTCTTATGAATGGGATTAATGCCCTTCCAAAAGAGGCTTCAGAGATCTCCTTGGGACTTCCACTTCTTCTGCCAGGGGAAGACACCAGTGTCTGTCCCTTCTACCATGTGAGGGTGCAGCAAGAGGCACCATCTTGGAATCAGAGAACAAGCCTTCGTCAAATAGCAAATCTGAGGCTGAGACTGGAGGATCCGGGTTCGCGGCCAGCCTCAGCTACCTAGTGAGGCACTCCGCAACTTAGTGAGACTCGGTTTCAAAATAAAGAATAAAAAATAGGGCTGCTGGGGGTATAGCTTGGAGGTAGAATGCCTCTGAGTTCAATCCCCAGTACCGCAAAAAAAAAAAAAAAAAAAAAAAAAAAAAAAAAAAAAAAAAAAAAAAAAAAAAAAAAAAAAAAAAAAAAAAAAAAAAAAAAAAAAAAAAAAAAAAAAAAAAAAAAAAAAAAAAAAAAAAAGCAAATCTGCCAGCACCTTCATCTTGGACTTCATTCCTTCAGAATTGTATGCAATAAGTTTCTGTTGTTTATAAATTGTCTATTCACAAGTTTGTTTTTTTGGTTTTTTTTTTTGCTATCAGACTAAGATGCTTCTTTGTTCCAACAAGCTTAGATTTGGTAAACAGGCTTGCACGTATCCTATCCAAACTTTTGTGAATTCAATGGGCCCTGAACATAGCCTCCCCAATCAGTATACTTTCCAACAGAAGGGCCCTAATTATTTTAGCTTTTTGTAACTGGGAATCTTCACCAGTTCCTAGGTTCATGAAAAATGGCTTTCTCTAGCCTGATACAGCGGCAACCATTTTTTAAGGGCAGTAACCAGAATTACTTGCAATATTTCCTCCAACTCCAGCCTGGAGGACCCTCATTTGTACTAAGAAAATAAAATGTTTTGTTTGGATGTCAATCTCTTTCCTGATGCTGACCATCAGGACGTTGACCACTGTGGCTGTCGCACTTTCCTGAGCTAAATTTTTCATGGAGTGGTTACCAGTCACTCCCCTCAAGATTGACACCGAGAAGTCGGAGCCGGCCAGCCTGTGAATGTGGGCTGGCTTCTTTTATTTTCATTTTCCCTTAAATGCATTAGCACACCCATGCTGAAGCTATTCTACTGTTTCTTGTCCTACTCAGGGGCCTCATGAGAGCTTCCTGCAGTGGATCTCTGGCAGCGTGGCATTTTACTTCTAATGAACTCAGAATAGCTGAGTGTCTACTGCAAACTCTTACTTCAGTTTTCTTAACTTTTTGATAGGATAAACTACTTTCTCAAAGTAATGACAGTAATAATGTTTGGAATTAAAGAACAAATATTAAGTGTAAAGTATCCTCCTATTTAAAAAAAAAAAAAAAGAGTCTGTTCCACGCAATGATAGGGTTTTTCTCTTTTAAAAATATTTACCCTTCCTCACAGCAATAATGAGCAGTAGATCACAGTATAAGCCTAGAATTAAGTGTGCTACTGGCCTCTCCTATCTCTCAAGACATAAAACTGGAAGATTAATCTGCCAAATACCCTAAAATGCATCCACTTTCATTGGCATCAATCCTTCCAATCGGTCCCCCCCAGGTTGCCTTGTAATTCTATATGCCTCTTACATATTTAAAGAGCTTAATGTTTATCATTACTTCATTTTTAAAATTTTTATTTCCTACTCTGGGAAGCCTTATTAATTTTTATAATACTGCCTTTTCAGATTATAAGATAAATGAAACAGTATTTTATCATACTGCCTTTTCAGATTATACGATAAATAAAACAGATATGCCTCAATTGTATGAGGGCTGCTTATGAATTTAAAAATCAATTAGCAGAAATTTAATTTTCCTATGGACATTTCAACCCCAAACAATGACAACAAGATTGTTAGGTTCTATTTTTAGCTATTTTATTACATAAAGGAAATATTATTCTAAGGAGGGGAATGTTTGGTGAATTTACATAATCCAACTATACTTTCTTTAGGGAGTATCTGTGAACTTAGAGTTTGTTGGAGTAAGTACTAAGCTTGGTGTTCTCCTCATCTGCGACCCAAACACTAATTGTACAATTACAGAGTTGTCTTAATATCTACCTTAGTTTTAAATTCTATCTTGAACACAATTTGTTCTTGTTACAATTTCTGAATACTGGGCTCCAAACACCATGTTCAGGTAGAAGCAACATGATATATTAGAAAGAGCACTACATTTGAAGTCAGAAGCTTTCAACTCCAATTCTGGCTCAGCCTCATTCAAGCTAGGAAACTAGGAGTGAGTAATACGGCCTTTCTAATCCTCAGTCTCCTCATCTACAAAAGCAAGAAGGTAACTCTTTCTTACTATGTTCACCCATTTCTTGTGAGGATCAAATGCAATAGTGTAAAGTTATATTAGTTTATAAATGATAGCTTACTAGGTAACTATAAAGTTTTGTTGTAATTGTCTTGATTAACTAAATGGTCTATCTACAGATAAGTTCAGCTGAGCGCGGTGGTGCATGTTTGTAATCTCAATACTTGGGAGACCGAGACAGGAGGATTGCAGGTTCATAGCTAGCCTCAGCAACTTAGTGAGGCCCTTCAGAACTTAGAGAGACCCTGTTTCAAAATAAAAAAGAAAATAGGGTTGCTGGTGTAGCTCAAGAGGTAGAATGCCGTTGAGTTCAATCCCTAGTACCACATACACAATAATAATAGTAAAACAAATATAGTTTCTTTTTCAAATAGACTAAGTTGTATCTCTTCTATTGTCCGCTATTTTATATTATGATGCTTTGAAAAATAACCATGGTTTTATGGCTCTATGCATAGTAAACTATTTCCATGCCATCTTAATAATAAACACAGAGGAAATCGCCTTGTCTTTTTTTCCATTTTCTTCTTAGTTCAAGTTCTTCAGCACAAGTCACTCGGATGGTGTTTAAACCAAGATATCAACTAACACGGTCATGATCTGGGAATGTCTGCAGGGTCCAATGGGAAGTGTTAGCAAATGTCAGAATACCTCTAAGGCAAGGCAGAGTCTCAACTTGGATAAAGATTC
>PVLC010013200.1:27365-42467 GCA_004027655.1 Graphiurus murinus | reverse complement strand
CCGAGCTTCACCCCCAGCCCTATTTTTTATTCTTTATTTTGAAACCGAGTCTCACTAAGTTGCGGAGTGCCTCACTAGGTAGCTGAGGCTGGTCGCGAACCCGGATCCTCTGGTCTCAGCCTCCCGAATGCTGGGATTACAAGCGTGCGCCACCACGCCCGGCTCCTATTTTTTATTCTTTATTTTGAAACCGGGTCTCACTAAGTTGCGGAGTGCCTCACTATGGCCGCGAACCCGGATCCTCCGGTCTCAGCCTCCCGAATGCTGGGATTACAAGCGTGCGCCACCATGCCCGGCTTATTTTTATTTTGAAATGGTATCTGGTTAGGTTGCTAAGAGTCTCATTACTTCCTGAAGCCGTCCTTGAACCTACAGTCCTCCCGTCTCAGCCTCCCAAGTACTGGGATTACAAGCAGGTGCCACCATGCACAGTCCTAAATTTCAGATTTAGCTGGGCATGGTGGCACACGTTTGTAATCCCAGTACTTGGGAGGCTGAGACAGGAAGATCACAGGTTCACAGCCAGCCTCAGCTACTTAGTGAGGCTGTCCGCAACTTAGTGAGATCCTATTCCAAAATAAAAAAGTAGGACTGGGGGGTGTAGCCTGGAGGTAGAATACCCCTAGGTTCCATGTCCAGTACCACAATGAATAAATAAATAAATGATAAATATCATATTAATCATTATTAATGCAAAAAGTCTTGTGTTTGAAAGATAGAGCCACAGATAAGCAGGTTGGATAGCTGATTTATGTACCAAAACTCCCAAGGAATTTGCAAAAATAAGTTGGATGTAGTGGCACTTGTCTGTAATACCAGTACTTGGGCGGCTGAGACAAGAGGCCAGCCTTGGCAATTTAGTGAGACTCTGTTTCAAAATAAAAAATGTCTAGGAGTATAACTTGGAGGTAGAATGCCCCAGGTTCAATCTTCAGTAATCCCCTCCCCAAAGAAATAAGCCTTAAAAGAAAAAAAAAAAAACTCATCCAGTAGCACACACCTGTAATCCCAGTATTTAGGAAGCTAAGACAGGAGGATCACAGGCTCAAGGCCAGCCTCAGCAATTTAGTGATACCCTGATTCAAAAAGTTAAAAATGTTTTAAAAGGGGGGCTGCAGTTGTAGTTGAGGCAGAATGCCCCTGGATTCAACCCCTAGTACCACACAAACACACACACACACACACACACACACACAAATAAGGTCTGGGAGTGTACCTTAGTAGTAGAGTGAGCTTAAAACTCGAGTCCCATCCCCAGCACCAAAAAAAGTACACCCATGATTGTGAGCATATTACTTAGGTGGAGGCAAAAGTAGGTACAACTTTTTTTCAAGGAAGAAAAAGTTAATACCGGTGGTAGGTAAAATTGTGAAACAAACTTTAGATAGAACAGGTGTTGCGGTTGCAGTGCCAAGGGGGCAGAGGAAGGAAGGCTCCCCCTTAGGATTGAAAACCACTATGGAATGCAAACTGGCAAGTTACTCAACAAAACGCGGGACCCAGGCCCACAGAGGGGAGGGGCTTACGTGGGTTAGAACCCGGAGACCCGAATTGCCCCTCCCCAACGCCTGCCTCGCTGTGTTCCCGATGCCTGGGAGAGAAAACATGAGGGTCCCCAAGACCTGGCTGGGCCCACCAGATAGTAAACCCTCAAGGTTGGGGAAAGGTGGTCAGGCGCTTGCCCAGCACCGGCAACCTTTTCTTGCTTGCCATCTCTTGCTCTGGTCCCCTTCTCATGACCCACATTGGGGAGCAGTAGAAAGCAAGGGTTCCCAAGCCCCATGTTCAAAAAGCACCAAAAGAACCCCGGGAAAGCTGGGGGGGGGGGGGCGCGAGAATCGGGAAGGCCTCCCCCCAACCTTCCAGACAGCGGAAATACGTCACTCCGTCTGGCCCGCATAGCATTTTGGGAATGGTAGTGAAACGGGGGGGGGGCGGAGAAGCCAACAGCGTAACCCTTTGTAGACCAAAGCAGGCCAGCAGAGCTGGAGCAGAGTTGCAGGGGGCTGTACCACATAAGGAAACTGAGGCAGGAGCTTGGCTCGGAATCCCTTAGCCCTCTCCTTTCTGAGGCTCCAGAGGCTGATATCTAGAATTCTGGGGGAGGGCAAAATGCTAAGTATATACACCCCAGATGCTTGCCCCAAACCATCCAATCAAGGCCTCTCCGCCCCGCCCCGGGAGCGGCTGCTTTCCAAACCCGTCATTGGCCTTCTTTTAATGGGCGGGGAAACCGAGGCTCAGAGAAGGCAAGACTTTTCCTAACGCTGCGCAGCAAATAGAGCAGAAATTGGGTGCCCAGCAGCCCGTCTATCCCCGGCGATTTCTGAATCCCTGTTAGCTCTGATCATTCTTATCACATCTTCGCCCCCAACCCTTGCTTGTGTCCAAGCTCCTCTGAGTGCGCGGAACCCTCCGCGCGGTGGTGAGTTGTAGTGAGGCTAGTTCGGGGAGAAGCGGCGAGCCCCCCTGCTGCTTGTCTTCCCCTTTAAGAGTCGGCCCCGGCGGGACTACGTTTCCCAGAAGGCTCTGCTCGCGTTATGTAACTTTCCCTGCGAAGCGGCCTCTGGGGCAGAAGAAGGAGGTGGAGGTGGAGGCGGCCGTTGCAGCGGCGGCGGCAGCAGCAGCAGCAGCGGCGGCGGCGGCGGGAGCCCGAGGCGGCGGCGCCCGCGGCCCATCGCGGGGCTCGAGCTGTGCGCTTGGGCCCGGAGCCCGGAGCGGGCGGGGGCGCCGACGTGCTTCTGTCTGCCTTTTCACCGGAGGCGGGAGTGAGGAAAAAGGCTTAGGGCCCAGGGGGCGGGGAAGGGGGGCCGGGCCAGGATCCGGCGGGGAGGCCGAGCCCGAGGCCCAACTGTGGCTCGCGCCGTCCCGGGGACGCGGATCGAACGTCGGCGCCGCGGATCGAACGCCGGCGGCTGGTGGAAGGCGGGGGCCTGGCGGCGCGCGCGCGGGGACCATGGCGTCGGTGCAGGCGTCCCGCCGCCAGTGGTGCTACCTGTGCGACTTGCCTAAGATGCCGTGGGCCATGGTGTGGGACTTCAGCGAGGCCGTGTGCCGCGGCTGCGTGAATTTCGAGGGCGCCGACCGCATCGAGCTGCTCATCGACGCCGCCCGCCAGCTCAAGCGTAGCCACGTGCTCCCCGAGGGCCGCTCTCCCGGGCCCCCGGCTCTCAAGCACCCAACCTCCAAGGACTTGGCTGTAGCGGCTGCACAGGGGCCCCAGCTGCCTCCTCCGCAGGCCCAACCCCAGTCGTCGGGTACCAGTGGTGGTGTCTCAGGCCCGGACCGCTATGATAGAGCCACCTCGTCGGGCCGCCTCCCACTGCCCTCACCAGCCCTGGAGTACACCTTGGGGTCCCGCCTGGCCAATGGACTGGGCCGAGAGGAGGCCGTAGCAGAAGGGGCGCGCAGGGCCTTGCTTGGCTCCATGCCCAGCTTGATGCCCCCCGGGCTGCTGGCAGCTGCGGTGTCTGGTCTGGGCGGCCGAGGCCTGACACTGGCACCCGGCTTGAGTCCTGCCCGTCCACTTTTCAGCTCTGATTTCGAGAAGGAGAAGCAACAGAGGAATGCGGACTGTCTGGCAGAATTGAATGAGGCCATGCGGGGCCGGGCAGAGGAGTGGCATGGGCGACCCAAAGCTGTTCGAGAACAGCTCCTGGCGCTGTCTGCCTGCGCCCCCTTCAATGTCCGCTTCAAGAAGGATCACGGGCTGGTGGGGCGGGTGTTCGCTTTTGATGCTGCTGCCCGCCCGCCAGGCTACGAGTTCGAGCTGAAGCTCTTCACCGAATACCCTTGTGGTTCTGGCAATGTGTACGCGGGAGTCCTGGCCGTGGCTCGACAGATGTTCCACGATGCTCTACGGGAGCCAGGCAAAGCCCTGGCTTCATCGGGCTTCAAGTACCTCGAGTATGAACGCCGCCATGGCTCAGGCGAATGGCGCCAATTGGGCGAGTTGCTCACCGACGGTGTCCGCAGCTTCCGCGAGCCTGCTCCTGCAGAGGCGTTGCCTCAGCAGTACCCAGAGCCAGCCCCTGCAGCACTGTGTGGTCCACCTCCAAGAGCTCCATCTCGGAACCTGGCACCCACACCGCGCAGGCGCAAGGCATCCCCGGAGCCCGAGGGAGAGACGCCTGGGAAGATGACCACCGAGGAGCAGCAGCAACGACACTGGGTGGCACCGGGCGGCCCGTTCGCCGCTGAGACCCCTGGTGTACCCTCGCCCATTGCCGCTCTAAAGAATGTGGCTGAGGCCCTGGGCCACTCACCCAAGGACCCTGGTGGGGGTGGAGGCCCTGTGCGTGCAGGGGGAGCCAGCCCGGCAGCCTCCTCCACAACCCAGCCACCCACCCAGCATCGCTTGGTAGCCCGCAACGGTGAAGCGGAAGTCAGCCCTACGGCGGGAGCCGAAGCTGTCAGCGGGGGTGGCAGCGGTACGGGGGCCACCCCCGGGGCCCCCTTGTGCTGTACCTTGTGCCGGGAGCGGCTGGAAGACACCCACTTCGTCCAGTGCCCCTCGGTGCCCGGACACAAGTTCTGCTTTCCTTGTTCGCGGGAGTTCATCAAGGCACAGGGCCCAGCAGGGGAGGTATACTGCCCGAGCGGAGACAAGTGTCCGCTGGTGGGCTCTTCTGTCCCCTGGGCCTTCATGCAGGGTGAGATCGCCACCATCCTCGCTGGAGACATCAAGGTCAAGAAAGAACGAGACCCCTAGGCCACCACTGCCACCAGGCTACTGCCCCCCCCCCGCCCTTTTGCCACCCACCGCAGCTGCGGATAAATTATTCCCTCCCCTCACCCAACCCAGTGCCGCCCCCACCTGTGTACATACCGCCCTTCCTCCACCCAGATGGGTCCCCTGGGGTAGATGCATTGTGGGTGGGGGGAGAAAGCTTGTGGCTCCTGTCCAAGGGGGTGTTCGGGGTTCCTTGGCCCCTCCAATTTCCCTCTCCCCTCCTTGGCTTGGCTTTGCTGCTGCTTGTAGTTGGGGAGAGGTGCCCCCTCCTCCTTGAAAAGGGGCCTCCTGAAAACTCGCTCTTTATAAATGAAGCAAAAGCATTTTATTGACCCCCCCATCCCACCCTGTTCCTCCTTCAATAAACCGAAAGATGGGTGTTTTTTTTTGGTCCCTTAGTTGTGTGAGATGCTGCGCCCCCTTTGGGACTGAACTGGTCCTGCAAGGGAGGGGATGTCACGTTGTAAGCGCCAGGTGGCGCCCTTCACCCAGGCAAGCTGCTAGTATTACAGTTGCAACTTGTAATTGACGGGCAAAAGTGGTAGCCATCCGTCCATTTCCCAGACGATAGAGCTGAGACTCAGAGAGGGGATATCTTTTTGTGTAGGAGCCACAGATAAGCTTGGAAGTAGGTTATCTGTCCGTAATTGGCCCAGCCCCTACATCATATATCCAGAGTGTGGTGGACCCGGCGCCCACCAGGGGGAGTAAAGAGGTAGCGGGAAGCATCCTACAGAGAACCTGCAGTTAAGAGAATTGAGGCTAGACTGCTAGCGAGACTAGCGGAAGAAAGAGAAAGTTTACCTCCACCGGCTGACAGGATATTGGAAACGAGGTGCTTCTTGCATCAGTTAGGTGAGGACCCAGAGGCAGATGCTTGGGAAACCTGAACCGGGTTCCTCATCCTCAGCTCGCCCTGCGGCGGCCACGAGCTGGGTAAAACCCGCCCCCGCGGCCGCGTCTGATGTTCGCGGCCTTGTCCCACACCTGTCCCGATGACTGATCATTAACCAGGACTTCCTGCTCTCTGGCGTCATGGGGCGGGGCGTAAGGAGATTGGCAAAACTGGGGTTAAAAACAGAAGGCGGCCCCAGGAGCTTGTTCTCCCCCTCTACCTCCATGCGATCTGCCCTGAGGTGCGATTCCGGGAAGGGGGCATGCGAGTCAAAAACCGAGCAGATGGACAAAAAGGTGAAGAAATTGCATCCTGCCACTGTACAGTGGCTCAGACAGCTTGGAGGCTTAGAGTGCCCCTAGATCCCCGGACCCCTCTAATATCCTGTCCCATCCCCTGGGACACCCAGGTATCCCACCCACACCTGCAGACCCACATGTTCTGATTCCCCAATATGAGCAGCCCTGGGGCTTCTACATCTGGAGGACCTCAGATCTTGAACTGAGGGGTCCCATCCCCCCAGCCTTCAGCTCTCAGGTGCTCCACCACCCCTGGCACTGCCAGCCTGGGCTCTGGGCAGGGCTGGGAAAACCACCCCTGATTAAATATGCCAGGCGATAAGGCCAGGCAGGGGAGATGCTGGATGGGACTCTGGGCCTGAGCTCCCCTCCCAGGCAAGTCTGTGGCCCCCTGCCACAAGCACAGGGTATCTGCCCCTCCCCCAAGCTCTCCCAGCTGGAGGCCTCCAGACACCTGGTCCCTATGCCCCAGTGGAGGTTGAAGAGCTGTGCAGGACACCTGGTCCTTTAAGAGCAGCTGGTAGGTGGGTGGGGGGCAGGGGAGTCACCCCCAGCCTGGCTGGTGTGTATTCTAGATAGAGGCTGGGTTAACCATTAACAGAGCAGGCTGCCTGACCTGTGGGTGTGGGGGCTGGATCAGTCCCCCTTCCCCCAGTGCTGGGGTGGGGCCAGGGTGGAGGGGTCTGGATCTATTTGGGCCTCAATGGGTAGGTGAGGAAACTGTGACAGGGGAGCTGCAGAGGGAGGGAAAGATGCAAACAGAGAGATTCACTGAAAGAGACAAGGAGACTCAGGAGCAGAGACCCAGAGAGCCTGGAGGGAGCCTCCGTGATGAAGGACGTCAGGTAGAAACAGGGAGTGAGACAGATGCCCAGACAAGAGAACTAGAGACATGTCCAGATAGGTTGAGACAGACGCACACGAGATGCCAGCAATAGAGACCTAGAAGAAGAGGGCTGAGGTGCAGAGAGCAGAGGGCAGCTGGGGATGTAGCTCAGTGTTAGAGCACTTGCCTGGCATGTAGGCCCAGGCTTCCAGCGCTAGCACTTGGGGGAGGGGGGGGGCAGATGGGAGAGACTGAAACCAGGGTAAGGAACAGGCTGGAACTAAGAGTTAAGACATCTTGGAATTCTAAAGTTCTCCAGGAGAGAGAGAGAGCACAGGAGCTCTGGGAAAAGGGCAAGGCTGGCTCTGCTTGGTCATTTGGCCCCTAGTGATCAAGAGAGGGCCTGGCTCATTTTTTCCTCATGCTCTAGGTCTCAGTTCAGCTGACACCTCCTCCAGAAGGCCCTCCTTGGCTCCTAGGCTGGATCAGGTGCCATTTCTGGTGTCTCATAGTTCCTGCATTCCCTCACCCAGCCCTGCTCATTCTGTTCATAAACCTTCTGATCCATGCTAAGGACAGGGCGAGGGCTGTCTTGGTCACCACTTTGTCCCCAGCACAGGGCTGGTTTAAAGGGTGCCCAGGCTGAGCATGGTAGTGCATGCCTATAATCCCAGTACTTGGAAGGCTGAGACAAGAGGATCATAGGTTCAAGGCCAAACTCAGCAACCTAGCAAGACACTGTTTCTAAATAAAAAGGGCTGAGGTTGTAGCTCAGAGGTAGAATGCCTCTGAGTTCAATCCCCAGTACCACAAAAATTAAGTAAATAAATAAATAATAGATCTGAGGTGTAGCTTGAAGGAAGAATGCTCCTAGGTTGAATCCCCAGTACTAAAAGTAAAAATAAAATATAAAAAGGCTGCATCGATTCATGGGCTCCTCTCCCTCCACAAATGTTTATTCAGCATCCACTGTGTGACAAGCACTGGAGCAGATGCTGCTGGTGGAGTAGAGCAGGAAGAGAACATCATGGAGCTGCTGTTCAGGTGGGAAACACATTCAGACCCTTAAAATACGACAGCCAGAAGGCAAAAGAAGCCAGGTAGCTGGGCGTGGTGGTGCACACTCTAATCCCAGTACTTGGGTGGCTGAGACAGGAGAACTACAGGTTCGAGACCAGACCCAGCAACTTAGTGAGACCCTGTTTCAAAATAAAAAATAAAAGGGCTGGCAGTGTAGCTCAGAGGTAGAATCCCCCTGAGTTCAATTCCCAGTACCAAAGATAAATAAATAAAAATACTTAAAAATAATAAGAAAAGGGCTGGAGCCAGGCATGGCGGCGCCCGCTTGTAATCCCAGCATTTGGGAGGCTGAGACCAGAGGATCCGGGTTCATGGCCAGCCTCAGCTACCTAGTGAGGCCCTCCTCAACTTAGTGAGACCCTGTTTCAAAATAAAGAATAAAAAATAGGGCTAGGGGTGTAGCTTGGAGGTAGAATGCCCCTGAGTTCAATCCCCAGTACCGCAAAAAAAAAAAGGAAAAGGGCTGGGAATGTAGCTCAGAGATAGAACACCCCTGGGTTCAATTCTCAGTATCAAGGGAGGAAGAAAGGCATAGAGGCATGGTGATGCACACCTGTAATCCTAGTTCTTGGGAAGCTAAGACAGGAGGATCACAAGTCCGAGGCTAGCCTCAGCAAATTGGCAGGACTCAGCAACCTAGCAAGACCCTGTTTCAAAACAAAAACTTTTTTTTTTTTTTTAGTAGTTGAGGCTGGCCAGGAACCTGTATCCTCGGGTCTCAGCTTCCCAAGTACTGGGATTACAAGCGTGTGCCACCACACCTGGCTAAAACAAAAACTTTTAAAGAAGGTTGGGAGTTGTAGCTGGAAAGTAGAATCCCTCTGGTTCAATTCTCAGTGCCAGGAAAGAAAAGGAAGGAAGCAAACCAGGGCTAGGGGACTGAGTAATGGATGATGTAGGGAAGGATTCTCTGTGAGGGAATGAGCCAGTAGAAATCTCTGTGCACAGCATATGCAAAGGCTCTGGGGTGGAAGCCTGCTCGATTTGTCTGGGAAGCAGCCAGGTGACCAGAGAAACTAATCCAGGTCAGTGGGTAGGGGAAGCTGTAGGAAATGAGGTCAGAGGGATTGTGAGGGAGCATCAGGGAAGAGTGGGCTATGATAAGGACTTTGGATTTTGTTTTAATAGGAACAGGTGGAAGGTTTCAAACAGTGGCTGAAGGTATGGAGCAGATGATGGAAACAGCAAAGAATCAACCTGGCCCGACATTCCTGTGTGTCTGATGCTCCAGAGGGCCTAACACTGGTTCCCAAGAGTAGTGTGTGTTTGAGTAAATGAGACCCAAAGTCAAATCCTTCTACGTGGATGGGCAGACTCACAGACCCCCAGGGCAAGGCCAGTTAAGGGCCTGGGAACACCCAGGGACAACAGATGCAGACAGACAGCAGCCCTGCTAAGTCCTATTCCTTCCAGAACCCTCCCCACCTGGAAAGCTCCCCAGGAGCTGGAAACCTCCCCCCACCCCGGCCTCCCTGCCTGCCTCACCGTGGCGTGCCCACTCACACCTCAGGCAGAGGAAGCTGGCAGGCCCCACAGGATCACTTCTGCTCGGGGGGAGCGGAGGCGCAGAGGGCAGGGACGAAGGGAGAGGAGTGGCGAGCGGGCGGGCAGCGGGCAGTGGCTGCACAAAGGCCCTAGTGTCTGCCCCTCCTGCCCCCAGTGCAGATATAAATAATATGCACATATATCCTTATATATATCCCAGTGGGCTGGGGCAGCAGGCTGGGGGCTGCACACTCCCCTAAGGGCCCTGGCATGGCAGTTGGCCCCTGTGGGGGGTAGGGGCTTGGAGAACCTCAGAAATAGTGGCCAAGACCAAGAGATGAAGGACAGAGACACAAGGTGAGGGGTCAGAGCCTGGCTGAGAGCGTCCAGAGCTGGAAAGTGGCGGATGGAGTAACTGATTCCCATGGAGACCCATCAGAGAAATGGAATGTGGCTGGAAAAGATGAAGATGAGTGTCATTCCAGAGGAAGGCAGAGACATAGAGAAACCCAGGAAGCCGGCGTGGTGGTGCAGTACTTGGGAGGCTGAGACAGGAGGATCATAGGTTCATAGCCAGCTTCAGCAAAGTAGTGAGGCCCTCCATAACTTAATGAGACCGTTTCAAAATAAAGAATGAAATAGGGCTGGGGGTGTAGCTCAGAGGTAGAATGCTCCTGAGTTCAATCCCCAGTACCACAAAAAAACAAATAAATAAATAAAAATAAAAGTAAAATAGGACTGAAAGTATAGGTCGGAGGTAGAGTGCCCCTGGGTTAAATCACCAATAAAATGCATACACACACACACACACACACACACACACAGAAACTCAAGAGAGAGGAAGTAAGGGATGAAAAGAAACAGGTCAAGAGAGACCCAGAAGCAGCCAGACATGGTGACATGGTGACACATGCTTGCCTATAACCCCAGTACTTGAGAGGCTGAGACAGGAGGATCATGGGGTAGAGGCCAGCCTCAGCAACTTCATAAGACCCTGTTTCAAAATAAATAAATAAAGGCTAGGGGTATAGCTCAGAGATAGAATGCCCTTGGGTTTAATCCCAAGAACCAAAATACACAAATAAATAAATAAGCAAACAAACCCAGAGAGAACACACACACACACACACACACACACACACACACACACACACATACGCCAGGCTGAGGCCCATGGGTGGGGCTTGGGGAAACTGGTGCCCAAGGCTGGGGAGCAGTCATGGCATGTCTTCAGTTGGGGAGCACCGTCTGTGGTGCTGCGGCCGGCCCAGAGCAGGCTGAGGGGCAGGGAGCAGAGGCGAGGGAGGTGCCCTTGGGTTCCGGATCTTTGTGTTTACCTGGGGCAGGCATTGCAAACAGGCACCCAGCCTGAGCCATGGCAGCAAGGGTGGAATGGGCTGGGCCCCAGCCCTGGCACCAGTGGGCCGGACACGCCCACCTGCGGCCTGGTGGTGAGTAACACACACCGTGACACCTGGGTAGATGGTGACACATGGGGGATGGACACAGTGACACACAGTGACAGATAGAGGGACAGAGACGCACTGTAACACACGGTGACAGTGCACACGTATAGTGAAGCACATTGGCAAGTAAATGTGTTGTGAGGCACAGAGGCACAGGACAGACACACAGAAGACAATGACAGGTCAGACAGACACATGCATACAGCGATCCCCACATGGACCCAGTGGCAGACACTGACATATAAGCACCCACACTAACGTGCTAAACAGAGACATCACGGACTAACCCGGGAGCTCACTGACACACAGCCAGGCACAGGGACTTACACCTGTCATCCCAGTACTTGGGAAGCTGAGACAGGAGGATCGAAGGTTCGAGGACAGCCTCGGCAACTTAGTGAGGCCCCCTGCAACTTAGCAAGACCCTGTTTCAAAATAAAAAATGAAATAGGGCTGGGGGTGTAACTCAGAGGTAGAATACCCCTGGGTTCCATTCCTAGTTCCATAAAAGTAAAACAAACAAAAAAAGATACATGCATGAAACCCTCTTTTTTTTTTTTTTTTTGCGGTACTAGGGATTGAACTCAGGGGCGTTTTACCTCCGAGCTACACCCCCAGCCCTATTTTTTATTCTTTATTTCGAAACCGGGTCTCACTAAGTTGCGGAATGCCTCACTAGGTAGCTGAGGCTGGCCGCGAACCCGGATCCTTCGGTCTCAGCCTCCCAAATGCTGGGATTACAAGCGTGCGCCACCACGCCCGGCTGCATGAAACCCTCTTAACAAACACACTGACTAGGACACACACGGACACACTCATAAACTATCCAGACTGCTGGCTTCGGGGGCACCCTCTCTCCTCCTAAGGCCGAGTGTGGCAGAAAGTGGGGTGAGTGCCAGGGACCCCAGGGCTCTACCCTAGGTGCTGCTGCTGCTCTTCCATCTCCATAATAGTGTGGTGGTTAGGGGCACTGAGTCTGGCCCAGGTTACCTGGAGTCAGTCCTAAAATCCACTGGCTGTGTGACTTTGGACAAGTCACTTCACCCTTCTGTGCTTCAGTTTCACTAACAATAAAGACAGGGGCATTGAATAAATCAGCTTTGTAGGGTATGCACACAATGCCAGACACATGGGAGGCCCTGGTGGCTTTTTTTTTTTTTGGTACTGGGGATTGAACCCAGAGGTCTTCTACCTCTGTTACCCCGGCCCCCAGCTCTTTTTATTTTGTATATTTTATTTTTCTGTGTTACTGGGGGTTGAACCCAGGGGCATTCTACCTCTGAGCTACACCCCCAGCCCTATTTTTTATTCTTTATTTTGAAACAGGGTCTCACTAAGTTGCGAAGTGCCTCACTAGGTAGCTGAGGCTGGCTACCTCGAACCTGTGATCCTCCTGTCTCAGCCTCCCAATTACTGGGATTACAAGCATGCATCACCACGCCTGGTATTTTTATTTTTATTTTATTTTTTTAATTTTTATTTATTTATGTTTGTGTGTGTGTGTGTGTGTGTGGTACTGGGGATTGAATTCAGGGGCATTCTACCTCTGAGCTATAGCCCCAGCCCTATTTTTTTTTTTTTTTTTTTTTTTTTTTTTTTTGCGGTACTGGGGATTGAACTCAAGGGCATTCTACCTCAGAGCTACACCCTCAGCCCTATTTGCCCTATTTTTTATTCTTTATTTTGAAACAGGGTCTCACTAAGTTGCGGAGTGCCTCACTAGGTAGCTTAGGCTGGCCGGAGAACCCGGATCCTCCGGTCTCAGCCTCCCAAATGCTGGGATTACAAGCGTGTGCCACCATGCCCGGCTCTATTCTTTATTTTTTTTTAATATTTATTTATTTATTTATTCATTTATTTATTTATTTATTTATTTATTGTGGTACTGGGGATGGAGCCCAGAGGCATTCTACCTCCAAGCTACACCCCCAGTCCTATTTTTTTATTCTTTATTTGGAAACAGGGTCTTACTAAGATGCGGAGGGCCTCACGAAGTCGCTGAGGCTGGCCTTGAACCAGGATCTTCCAGTCTCAGGCTCCCAAGTACTGGGATTACAAGCGTGTGCCACCACGCCGGTCTATTCTTTATTTTAAAACCGGGTCTCACTAAGTTGTGGAATGCCTCACTAGGTAGCTGAGGCTGCCCTCGAACCCAGATCCTCCGGTCTCGGCCTCCCAAATGCTGGGATTACAAGCCTGCGCCACCATGCCTGGCTATTTTGTATTTTGAAACAGGGTCTCACTAAATTGCTGAGGCTGGCTTTGAACCTGCCATCCTCCTGTCTCAGCCTCCCAAGTACTGGGATTACAGGCCTGCACCACCACACCTGGCTCCTGTTAGCTTTTAATTATTATTTACTGGTACTAGGGATTGAACCCAGGGGCATTCTACCTCTGAACTACATCCTCAGCCTTATTTTTTATTCTTTATTTTTGAAACAAGGTCTCACTAAGTTGCATAGGGCCTCATTAAGTAGCTGAGGCTGGCCACAAACCTGCAATCCTCCTTTCTCAGCCTCAAGTACTAGGATTACAAGCATGCACTACCACGCCTGGCTTATTTTTTATTTTGAAAAAGAGTCTCGCAGCTGGGCGTGGTGGTACACGCTTGTAATCCCAGCATTTGGGAGGCTGAGACTGGAGGATCCGGGTTTGCGGCCAGCCTCAGCTACCTAGTGAGGCCTTCCACAACTTAGTGAGACCCGGTTTCAAAATAAAGAATAAAAAATAGGGCTGGGGTTATAGCTTGAAGGTAGAACGCCCCTGAGTTCAATCCCCAGTACCGCAAAAAAAAAAAAAAAAAAAAAAAAAGAAAAAAGAAAGAGTCTTGCTAAGTTGCTGAGGCTGGCCCCAAACCTGTAATCCTCCTGTTTTAGCCCTCCAAGTCCTGTGATGACAGGCATGTGACACCATGCCTGTTACTATTATACATCATCATCGTAGTCATCATTATGGTTCCAAGTCTTCCAATGCAGGCAGCTCTCTGCCCACAGTGAGGACCCTGCCCTGGCTTCTGTTTCCCACCCATGGGTCCCTCCCTTGGACTTTGCCACCTCAAGCTGGCAGCCCAGGGCTCCAGTGTCCCCATGGCTTCTCCTCCATCCCTGATCCCTGGCGTCCTCATGTCTGTCCATGTGTCCCACGTCTGACCGTGGTACTTTTCCACGCTGGACATCAGCCGGCTGTCCCTGGGGTGGGGGTCACACCTGCCCACGCCAGGCCAGCCGGTGGCCACCAGACACCCTGACGGATGGCCCCACCCTCCTCTAAGGACCCTACAACAACACCCCGCCCCTCCGGCCACCTGAGGTCCCCACTGGGGCGGCCTGAGGCCCGAGCCTGGGGACAGGAAGCCCCAGGCCTGGCCGCCCTGAAAGCCTCTTTCAGCCCGGGCCTCCTCCCGCCGCCACCGACTCCTCCCGCAGAATAATATTTGGGCTGTTGGCCGGGGGGCGGGGGCCAGATCCGGAGGCCGCCAGGGAGAAGCCAGAAACCGCAGGGCTTCCTGCCTCGGGCCGCCGACTCCGGAGAGACCCCCAGGCCCGAGGGAGGGGGCGGGTGCCGGGGAGACTGAGGGCCTTTCTCTCGGCCCCAGTTGTTTTTTCCAGGAACCAGGAGGAATTCCCCGGCCTGCCCAGGACAGCGAGGCTGGTGGGACGGCTGACGGCTGACGGGGAGCCAGCGCGGCAGGGGGCGGGGGTGACACGGAGCCGGCAAGGCGGCCGCTGCGACAGAAATAGAGGGCCTGGCCTGCGAGGTGGCAGGTAGAGGCGGAAACCCAGGGAGCTGGGAGAAGGAGGGAGGCCAGAGAGCCAGCAAAAGAGTGCAGGACCCCAGTAATTGGGCGGCTCACACAGGAGGATCGAAGGTTCGAAGACAGCCTCAGCAACTGAGCGATACACTTAGCAACTCAGCCAGACCCTGTTTCAAAATAAAAAAGGTTGAAGGGTATCTTTGGGTTCAATCCCAGTGAGAGAGAGAGAGAGAGAGAGAGAGAGAGAGAGAGAGAGAGAGAGAGAAGAAGAAGAAGAAGAAGAAGGAGGAGGAGGAGGAGGAGGAGGAGGAGGAGGAGGAGGAGGAAGAGGAGGAACTCCAAGAGAAAGGAAGAATCAGAGACCCAGAGACAAATCATTAGAATGCCAGAGAGAGACAGAGTGATGCAGAAAGAGGAAACATTAAAAGACAAGGAGAGCCAGGTGTGGTGTCGTACACATTTGGGAGGCTGAGACTGGAGGATACAGGTTCGAGGCCAGCCTCAGCTGCTTAGTGAGGCCCTCCACAACTTAGTGAGACCCTGTTTCAAAATAAAGAATAAAAAA
>PVLC010013200.1:11501-27265 GCA_004027655.1 Graphiurus murinus | reverse complement strand
GAGAAGGAGAGAGAGCCAGGGGTGTAGCTCAGTGGTAGAGCACTTGCTTAGTAAGCACGGCTCTGGGTTCCATCCCCAGCACCACCAAAAAAATAAGAGAAGAAAAAAAAAATACTGTGCAACATTACACACATGCATGAGCACAAAGTTACAACACCCACACAAGTGGATGACTGGAGGCCACATCTTTGGATCTTTGGTCTTCAAATGACAGAAAGGCTGGCTGAATAAATGAGTGAGTGACCAGAGAGCCAACCACCAAGAAGGGCAAGCACTAAATGAGGAAAAGACAGATGAACCCAGTCCACCTGCCTCAGCCCTGCTAAGTGGCCCTGGCCTGGTCCCTTCTCATTCTGGGCCTCAGTTTCCACTCTAGAGGAGAGGTGTGAAACACATGATTGTGTTTTCCAGAGAGCCTTGCCTCAGAGAGACCTGGAGGGAGAGACTCTTGCACCCCTAACTCAGAGACTCACAGCAGCCAAAGAAGGATGCAACTACTTTCCCACACCTGTCCCCCAAGGGGACAGACACCAGAGCCTGCAGATGCTCTGCACGAGCTCACGCGTAACCCATGACAAACGCACCGCAGAGACAGGCATCACATGCAAGCACACACTGCTGTTTTTTCTTTTTGTACTGGGGATTGAACCCAGGGGCATTCTACCTCCGTTGCTGAGAACCTTTCTAAATTGCTAAGGCCAGCCTCAAATCTGTGGTCCTCCTATTTCAGCCTCCCAAGTACTGGGATTACAGGCATGCACCACCACACTCAGCATTTATTTTTTATTTTGAAACAGGGTCTTGCTAAGTTGCTGAGGCTGGCCTTGAACCTACAATCCTCGTGTCTCGGCTTCTAAACACTGGGATTAGAGATGTGCAGCACCATGCCCAGCTCACATTTTAATTTTTTATTTTTAGTGATACTGGGGGTAGAATCCAGGGGACTTTTACCTCTGGGCAATATCCTCAGCTCTGTTTTACTTTTTACTTGGAAACAGGGTCTCACCAAATTGCTGAGAGCCTCACTAAGTTGCTGAGTCTGGCTTCGAACCTGCGATCCTCCTGTCTCCGCCTCCCAAGTACTGGGATTATTCTTTATTTTGGAATAGGGTCTTACTAGTTGCAGAGTGCCTCACTAGGTAGCTTAGGCTGGCCTCGAATCCAGACCTTCCGGTCTCAGCCTCCCAAATGCTGGGATTACAAGCATGCACCACCATGCCCAGCTATATACTTTCTTTTAAGCATAGACACATGATAACTTCTAGAGGTGCACATAAAATACAATGGCAGGCAGACTCACAACATGGATGTGGTCACACATGCACACAAACATACACACACACTCCATAAACATCCATACACACACTCTTGGAGGCAGTGAGTAGGCAAAGTGGTGTACTGGGACACACATATAACAGTGTGAGACCCAGGGATGGATGTACAAAGAGAATCACAAACACAAAACAAGAAATACACATACACAAGTCTGATATCTGAAACACCAACACTAGAGTAAGCACATACCCAGAGTATGGACAGATACATAAACCCCCACAATTGAGAGATATACACGTAGATACTGTACAGTAGACCACAGAAACCCCAATAGGAATAGTGATATCTATACAAACACACAGACACACACACACACACACACACACAGATAATTTTTTTTTTTTTTTTTTTTTTTTGCGGTACTGGGGATTGAACTCAGGGGTATTCCACCTCTAAGCTATACCCCCAGCCCTATTTTTTATTCTTTATTTTGAAACCGAGTCTCACTAAGTTGCCGAGTGCCTCACTAAGTAGCTGAGGCTGGCCGCGAACCCGGATCCTCCGGTCTCAGCCTCCCGAATGCTGGGATGACAAGTGTGCGTCACCACCAGCCTTTTTTTTTTTGGTACTGGGGATTGAACTCAGGGGCATTCTACCTCCAAGCTATACCCCCAGCCCTATTTTTTTTTACTTTATTTTGAAACCGGGTCTCACTAAGTTGCGGAGTGCCTCACTAGGTAGCTGAGGCTGGCCGCGAACCCGGATCCTCTGGTCTCAGCCTCCCGAATGCTGGGATTACAAGCGTGCGCCACCACGCCCGGCTCACCACCAGCCTTTTAAAAATTTTTTTTGTTTTGAACCAGGCATTGTGGCGAACACCTATAATTCCACTCCTTGGAAGGCTAAGATAGGAGAATGGCAGGTTGGAAGCCAGCCTCAGCAACTTAGTGAGACCCTGTTCCCAAATAAAAAATAAAGTAAGTCTGGGGGTGTAGCCCAGAGATAGAAGGTTCCTGGATTCCACACCCAGTAACACACACACACACACACACACACACACACACAAACATTTGTTTTGAAGCCAGGTGTGGTGGCACATGCTTGTAATCCCAGTACTTGGGAGGCATACAAAAAGTTTTGTTCTGTGGGGCATGGTGGCGCACGCTTGTAATCCCAGCATTCGGGAGGCTGAGACCGGAGGATCCGGGTTCGCGGCCAGCCTCAGCTACCTAGTGAGGCACTCCACAACTTAGTGAGACTCGGTTTCAGAATAAAGAATAAAAAATAGGACTGGGGGTGTAGCTCGGAGGTAGAATGCCCCTGAGTTCAATCCCCAGTACCGCAAAAAAAAAAAAAAAGTTTTGTTCTGAAACAGGGTCTAGGTAGGTTGCTAAGTCTCACTAAGTTGCTGAGGCTGGTCTTGAACCTGCAATCCTCCTGTCTGGGCTCCTAAGTACTGGGATTACGGGTATGTGCCACTATGCCTAGCTCACACTGATAAACTTTTTTTTTTTTTTTGCAGTACTGGGGATTGAACCCAGGGGCATTCTACCTCTGAGCTATACCCCCAGCCCTATTTTTTATTCTTTATTTTGAAACAGGGTCTCACTAAGTTGCAGAGTGCCTCACTAGGTAGCTGAGGCTGGCTGCGAACCTGGATCCTCCGGTCTCAGCTTCCCAAATGCTGGGATTACAAGCGTAAGCCACCACACCCAGTTTATTCTTTTTTTTTTTTTTTTGCGGTACTGGGGATTGAACTCAGGGGCATTCTACCTCCGAGCTATACCCCCAGCCCTGTTTTTTATTCTTTATTTTGAAACCGAGTCTCACTAAGTTGTGGAGTGCCTCACTAGGTAGCTGAGGCTGGCCGCGAACCCGGATCCTCCGGTCTCAGCCTCCTGAATGCTGGGATTACAAGCGTGCGCCACCACGCAGCTTATTCTTTATTTTGAAACAGGGTCTCAATAAGTTGCGGAGGGCCTCACTAGGTAGCTGAGGCTGGCCACAAACCTGTGATCCTCCTGTCTCTGCCTCCTAAGTACTGGGATTACAAGCATGCACCACCATGCCCAGCTGATAAACTCTTAACACAGTCTCCAGTTTAACACCTAGTCTAACTTTTACTACCAGCACCACCCTGCTCCTGCCCAGCTTAACCAAAAATTGAACAGCCCCTAGGCTCCCTGAGACTCAGAACTAGAGGTGTGTGTCTGAGGGCATGGGGGTGGGGAGATGGCCTTGTTCACCTGGTCGCAGGAGAGCCACCTCCCCCTGCTGCCCTGGCCCCACTGCTGCGGGGGCTGCTATCTGTGAACAAACTGTCCTTGGGGTCAGGGACAGCAAAGAGCCAAAGGTCAGGTCGATGCCTCCCTCTCAGCCCTTCCCCCAGAGGCCACCAGCGGGAAGGCAAGGGGACAAGGGAACAGAAACTCAGGTGTTCAAGCCCCACAGGGCCCAGTAAGGAAAAGAGACGTTTGGTTAAGAGGCAGATATGGTGCCTTTAATGGTCAAACACAGCCGGTATCCCGCTTCCCAGGCAAGAACTAGACTTTAGTAGAAATTCCCCACACCCTGACCAGCCCCTTCTGGATTTTCCTGGACTAGGGCCAGGGGGAATGGGCTTCAGAGAAAACCTCAGTCTTCTCATCTCCATCCCTCACCCAACCCACACCAAAGGCATGGTGACCACAGGTCTACATGGGGCTGTGGTGGCCATCCTGGTGTGCAATGGCAGACTGATGTCACCTGGCCAAAATGGTGTCCCTCCAAGTACCCAGTGGGCCAAAAAAGATGTCATGCAGGATGGTGGCCAACTCAGCACCTACCCTGCCAAGAGGGACACCAAAAAGGAAGTGAGCACAGCACCTGACGGGCCAAAGATGTCACCAAAATGGTATCCCCACCACACCCAAAGGGTCAGTCATGAAGATGTCCATCACAGCATCCAAAGGGCCAACCCAGATGTCCTCCCAGATGGCAGCCATCAAAGCACCTGATGGCTTGACCAGTCACATCGATCAGCATGGCAGTCTTCCCAGTACACTATGGGCCCATGGACATGTCTGTGGCAGTTATCACAATACCCAGCGGGTCATGGCAGTAAGTAGTATACCAAACAAGATGTTAACTGATGAGACCAACCAAGTGTCGCCAAAAGGATCGGGCCCCAAAAGCCCGATGGTGTGAGCCACAGCCATACCCCACCACCATGTCCCCACCCCCCTGCTAGGATGCGTTAAGCAAAGAGCGAGAATAGAGGCCCTGGTAGTAGACCCCAGGCTCCCCACTTTCAGCCCCGTAACCCCCAAACCCTACGTCCAGTTTGGGAGGCGCTGGGGTCTGTTCTGACATCAGGTTGTTGATGGAGAAAGGGTGGTTGAAGTTGTAGGGTGCGTCCAGCTTCAGCTCCCCCGGGAGATCCAGGCCAGTGAAATAGGGTGTAGAAGAAGCTGGGGAGCCACAGTCCAGAGCCCCCACATCTTCCCCAGCCTGGGCCTCTGGCTCCGAAGGTGGAGGCTGGGGCTGGGGCAGGGAGGTGACTGTGGCAGCTGGGGCGGTGGCGGAGGCAGCAGACCCTGTACCATTCCGGGTCCCATTGTTCCCTTTCTTCACTTTCTCCTCCAGCTTGAAGCGCTTCTGGCGGCGCAGGTAGCAGCCATTCTCGAACATGTTTCCGGAGCTGGGGTGCAGGGCCCAGTAGGAGCCCTTGCCCGGCTTGTCCGGGGAGCGCGCCACCTTGACGAAGCAGTCGTTGAAAGAGAGCGAGTGGCGGATGGAGTTCTGCCAGCGCTGTTGGTTCTCTCGGTAGTAAGGGAAGAGGTCCATGATCCACTGGTAGATCTCGCTCAGGGTCAGCATCTTGCCTGGCGCCTGCTGGATGGCCATGGTGATGAGCGAGATGTAGGAGTAAGGCGGCTTGGCGTGGGCCAGGGGCCGCCGGTACCCCTTAGGCATCTCCTTCCCATGCACCAGCCCTGGCCCCGAGGCCCCGAACCCTGAGCTGCTGCCTCCACTACTGCTGGCTCCCAGGCCTGGGAAGGTGGGTCCCAGGGGCGCTGCGGGGGCCGGGGGCGCCAGGGGTCCTGAGGGCAGTGGGGAGGCGGGGAGTCCTGCCGGGGGGTAGGGCGAGCTCAGAGGGTTCAGGGTCATGTAGGAGTTGAGGGGGGCCATTGTGGGCACTGGGGTCACCGGAGAGTAGACCTGCAGGGAGAGAGATGGGGAAAGGTTAGTGGGTCTCCACTCAGGACCCACTGTGTGTCCGTCAGACCATCCTGCCTCCTTCATTCAGCTCCAAACCTTTTAGGGTATCCACAAAGTCAAAACCATTTTTTTTTTTTTGGCAGTACTGGGGATTGAACCAGGGGTGTTCTACTTCCAAGCTACAACCCCGCCCCCCCCCCCCTTTTTTTCTGAAACAAAGTCTTGCTAAATGCCAAGGCTGGCCTGGAAAATGTGATCCTCCTGTCTCAGCCTCCCAAGTAATGGGATTACAGCTGTGCATGAACATACCTGTCCTTGTGGTAAATATTAATAGACAAAACTCACATCAATGGGAACTGTTTGAGGTCTTCAGTAATTTTTTTTTTTCTTTTTTGCGGTACTGGGGATTGAACTCAGGGGCATTCTACCTCCAAGCTATACCCCCAGCCCTATTTTTTATTCTTTATTTTGAAACTGAGTCTCACTAAATTGCAGAGTGCCTCACTAGGTAGCTGAGGCTGGCTGCAAACCCGGGTCCTCCGGTCTCAGCCTCCCAAATGCTGGGATTACAAGCGTGCGCCACCACGCCCGGCTTCAGTAATTTTTAAGAAAGTAAAGATGTCCCAAGTTAAAAAAAATTTTTTTTGACTTGAAAAAATTGAGAAATCAATCAAAACTGATCAGATCAATTGAGAAACTGATTTACTTAACAAGTCAGTAGTTCTCAATTTTATTTTATTTTATTTTTTTATTTTTTTGCGGTACTGGGGATTGAACTCAGGGGCATTCTACCTCCGAGCTATATCCCCAGCCCTATTTTTTATTCTTTATTTTGAAACCGAGTCTCACTAAGTTGCGGAGTGCCTCACTAGGTAGCTGAGGCTGGCCGCGAACCCGGATCCTCGGGTCTCAGCCTCCCGAATGCTGGGATTACAAGCGTGCGCCACCACGCCCGGCATTCAATTTTAATAATATAAATTTCTCTTTTTTTTTGTGGTACTCGGGATGGAACCTGAGGCATTGTACCTCTGAGCTACACCCCCAGCCCTATTTTTTTATTCTTTATTTTGAAACAGGGTCTCACTAAGTTGCGGAGTGCCTCACTAGGTAGCTGAGGCTGGCCACAAACCCGGATCCTCCTGTCTCAGCCTCCCAAATGCTGGGATTACAAGTGTGTGCCACCACAACCGCTTTATTTTTTATTTTGAGACAGGGTTTCACTAAGTTGTGGAGGGTCTCACTAAGAAGCTAAGGCTGGCCTCAAACCCGGATCCTCGGGTCTCAGCCTCCCAAGTACTGGAATTACAAGCATGTGCCACCACGCCTGGTTTAATAATATAAATCTTTAATAGTTAATATAAATCTTTTTTGTGTGTTTGTGTGGTACTCGGGATTGAACCCAGGAGCATTCTACCTGAGCTATACCCCCAGCCCTATTTTATTTTTATTTGGAAACAGGGTCTTGCTAGGTTAATGAGAGTCTCACTACTTGCTCAGGTTGTCCTCAAACCTCTATCTTCCTGTGTCAGACTCCCAAGTACTGGGATTATAGGTGTGTACTACCACACCTGGCTTTTTTTCTTTTTCCTTTCTTTTCAAGACAGGATCTGGCTATGCTGCCAGGCTGGTCTTGAACTCCTGGACTTAAGTAATCCTCCTGCCTCAGCCTCCTAAGTAGCTGGGACTACATATGTACATCACCATGCCCAGCTTACAAATTACTAGTTTGTTTGTTTTTAGTACTGGGGAGTGAACCCAGGGGCATTCTACCTCCAAGTTACAGCCCCAGTCCTATTTTATTTTTATTTTGAAACAGAGTCTCACTAGGTTGATGAGTCTCAGTATTTGCTGAGGCTGTCCTTGAACCTGTGATCCTCCTGTCTTAGCAGGCATATGCCACCATGCCCATTTTATAAATTACTGTTTTTGTGATCAGAAAACAGGCATGGTGGCACACACTAGTAATCCCAGTATTTGGGAGGCTGAGATAGGAAGATCACAGGTTCTTGTTCAGCTGTAGGAACTTAGTGAGACCCTGTTTCAAAATAAAAAGTGCTGGGGTGTAGCTCAGAAGTAGAAAGCCCCTGGTTCAATTCCCAGTACTGCAAAAAAAAAAAAAAAAAGAAAGAAAAAAAGAAAAAAAAAGGCAGTGACAAAGACAGATGGAAGAGCGCCTGCCCTCATGAAGCTGACAGTCGTACAGGGATGGTGGTTTCTTTCTTTCCGTGTATCAACCCTGTACCCACTGACTTCCATCCTCTCTTCCCCATCCTCCATCTGTCCTGCCCCTCCCCTTCGGGTTTCATGGCAGGGGGGTGCTGCGGCCACTTGGCTGGAGCCCCTTGGCTGTGAGTTATGAATACCTTCTGGTTTCCTGCCACTGTTAAAAGTCTGCCAGTCCCAAGGTCCAGAGAGAAAAAGGACTTGCCAGGGCCACCTCAGGAGTCAAGGACAGGTGGCAATCAACCCTAGTCTGGGTGCCTGTAGAGAAACCTTCCTCTCTGTCTTGTCTCCTGCAATCCCCATTGGCCATTTCTAACTCTGTGTGTATCTGTCACCTTTCCCTGTCTCCATAGCTCTGAGCTCCTTCTCCTTCCCATGTCTTTGTGTGTGTGTTTGATGGGGGGGGTGTACTGGGGATTGAATCCAGGGGAGCTCTCCCACTGAGGTACGTCGTCCCCAGTCCTTTTCATTTTCAAACAGGACCTCATTAACTGCTGAGGGGCTTGCTAAGTGGCTGAGGCTGGCCCCATACCTTCAAACCTTCAATCCTGTCTTCGCCTTCCCCATACTAGCCGGGCCACTCCTCTATCTCGGTCTCCCCTCCTGGGCACTCTCTCTCCCACTCCCCTCCCACCCTGCCCCCTGCCCCCTTTCTCCTACAGTATCTTTGCACCTGTTTATCTTCCCTCCCTCTGCATCTACATCTCCCCAGGAGTCTCACAGGGATCTTGGAGTTCTGCCCCTCCTCCACAAAGTGGAGTCCCCTTACCCCCCATCCCCCTTGACTGTGTCAGTCCCTCTCTGGAATAAGAAGAGAGATGAGGGGAAGATAATGGAGTCAGGGTGATCCTCAGACAGTTTCTAAATCTCCCTGCACTCTGCCCCACTTCTCCAACCCGGTCAGGTTCTCTGGGACCCTAGGGCCCTCCTTTTCTGGCTCCCCACCCACCCGGAAGTCCTCCTTGAGGTCTGACCTCAAGCACTCCAGCTGCTCTAATCCACCCTAGGCTTTCCCACGCCCTCCACTGGGATGAACCCCTGGTGTCCGGGTCTGAACCGGATCTCCCCCCACAGGGCGGGGCTGAGACTGGGGGGAAGCCCTCAGGGGACCTGCACCCCCCACCCTAGGAGGCTGGAATTTCTCCCCTTTCATTTCCTTATTGTTTCTGGAGAAGGGTGTGACTGGGAGCCCAGGGAGGCAGTAAGAAGGCAGAAGCCAGTCGGGCGTGGTGGTGGATGATTGTAATCCCAGCATTTGGGAGGCTGAGACTGGAGGATCCAGGTTCGAGGCCAGCCTCAGCTACCTAGTGAGGCCTTCTGAAACTTAGTGAGACCCTGTTTCAAAATAAAGAATATAAAATAGGGCTGGGGGTATAGCTCGGAGGTAGAATGCCCCTGAGTTCAATCCCCAGTACCACACACCAAAAAAGCACAGGTTAAGAAAGGAGAGGGTCCCCAAATGGCTTCTTGCCTAATGCATCCTACTGCTGGAGTGACGGAGTGACTGGTCCCAGGTCCCCTGGTCCCAGATCTTACTGATCAGCTGATCCACTCCCCCCCCCCCCGAACCCGGATCCTCAGGTCTCAGCCTCCCAAATGCTGGGATTACAAGCGTGCGCCACCACACCCAGCAACCTGTGCTTCTTGAGTACAAGTGTCTCTCCCATTGTTCTGACCCAGAAGGAAAAGGTGGGCTTGCCAGATGGAAATGCTGGGGAGACTGACAGGCAAGTAGCCCCCAAATCATTTCCAGCCTCCCATATGTCCACTCTTCCAAAACATTCCCCAAATGTTGATCACCTCCAGGCTGTCCCTCAAATTTTCAATTTGTTTTTTTTTCTTTTTTTGGTACTGGATATTGAACTCGGGCATCCTACCTCTGAGCTACACTCCTAGTCCTTTTTATTTTTTATTTGAAAACAGGGTCTTGCTAAGTTGCTGAGGGTTGTGTTAAACTGGTGAAGTTGGTCTCCACCGACCTTCGATCCTCTTGTCTCAGCCTCCAAGTACTGGGATTAGAGGCATGAGCCATTGTGCTTAGCTGTCCCTCAATTTCTGACACAGTCTCCACACAAACTGTCCCTTAAACTCAGATCCATTCAGATTGTACCCCAAACATCTACTCCTCCTGTTTAAACCCCCCACAACTTACTTTTTTTTTTGTACTGGGGATTGAACCCAGGGGCATTCTACTTCCTAGCTACACCCCCAGCCTCTTTTAATTTTATGTTGAAACAGGATCTCATTAAGTTGCTGATGGTGTCCCTAAATTTCTGAGACTGGCCTCAAACCTGTGATCCTCCTTCCAAGTACCGGGATTACAGCTGTGCCTCACTGAGTCTGGCTCCCACAATTTACTTCTTAAGATGTGCCCCCTAGAAACATTGATTTGTAGTTGGTCTTTTTAAATCCTGTGCCCAGACTCTGAGCTCTCCAGGGGTCCAGTTGGGATTCCCTACTACCTGGGCTCTTCCATTTCCTTTCCTTTTTTTTTTTTTGGTGGTACTGGGGATTGAACTCAGGGGCATTCTACCTCCGAGCTATACCCCAGCCCTATTTTTTATTCTTTCTTTCTTTATTTATTTATTTTTAAACAGGGTCTCACTAAGTTGCGGAGGGCCTCACTAGGTAGCTGAGGCTGGCCGCAAACCGGATCCTCCGGTCTCAGCCTCCCAAATGCTGGGATTACAAGCATGCGCCACCATACCCGGCTGGACCCTCCACTTCCCACCCTGGTCTCTGGCTTCCCCATATGACTGATATCTCCAGCTGTCCCCTTCCACCTCTCAAGGCTCCCAGTCCCTTCCCCAAGCAGACCTGCCCCACCCAAAATGCACCTCACACTTCCCCAGACCTAGGACTGGCCCCTCCTGGGCACTTTGCCAAGCCCTACACCAGGAGTCCCACCTGATAGCTTCAAAACCCAGAACCAACCACCCACCCCAGGAGCCAGCAGACCTTGACTTTTTGTAAAGCCAAACCATTCCAGCCCCACACATGCCCACACCCCCATACCCACCTCCCCAACATCACAATATTGATTATAGAGGGAAGGGGCAAAGCAGGAGCCCTTGCTGCAAGAGGAAAGGGAGCTAGATTGGGGGAGGAGCTTTCTGTCTGTTAGGGTGAGGGAATTAGGATATGTATGTCCCAGCCTCCTACTCTGTCTGAGGTGGGACTGGATGCGGACTTTAGGCATGGCTAGAGATTGCTGGATGGGGAAATGAGAAGGGACACAATCTGAAATCCTCCAGTCTCCTGACTTGGGGGGTCCTTTTTGAGGGTCCTGGGCAGGGATAAGGGGTGAAGACAGACTCCTTTCCTGCAGATGCTGATGGGATCACTTCTCTTGCTCTGGGATCCCCATACAGATGCCATCTAGGTGCTGAACTATCTAAGCCACCTGTTATTTCGGCTCCCCAGGTGAAATAATCTCAGAGAACCTCCATCTCTTACTCCTGAGCACCACCAACCCGTATTTCTGACCCTATCTTAGATTGCCAGCTGATCCTTTTCCCTGAACCCTAATTCCGATTTCTGTCCCACAGCCCCCATCTTTAACAGTGTATTCTAACCCTGAGCTCCCTTCTCAACTTCCCTTAATAGTGACCCCCTCCCCTGTCAGTCCCTATCTTTCCCCCTTGAATCCCATTTCCTAAAACCCTCCAGCTCTATCTCCTACCCTGGGGCTCTGATTCCTATTTTTGGTTTGTTCATTTTAAAACTCTCTGATTTCGGGGCCCAACACCTGGTCCTCACGTTTAAGGTGTGACCTAACCCTTGCCTGAATTCTTCCATTTCAGCCCTCCAAACTAGCTTTCCTAAGCCGCGCTCCCGAATCTTGTCCCCTTTCTATGATTCCCACACCTGGTCTCCGTGTCCCGAGCTTTTAGTTTCTCAGCTAGATGCTTTGGCCCGCATTTGAGCCCACCCCACGGTCGCTGCCCTCATTTAAACCCAATAGCCCGAAACTTGCCACCCCGCTTCCCGCTCCGCCATCCCCGAGGACACACCTCGCCCGCCTCCGGATAGTAGCTCCACTCGGCCAGGTCATGGGCCTCCATCTTCACTGAGCCCAGCATCCCCCGGTCCTGCGCCCCTACCCGCCCCGGCTCCAGCCCGGGGGAATTGAGTGCTCCGGATCTCTTGGCGGGCACTGCCAGAGTTCCGACCAGCGCCCGCCCGTCTGTCCGGCCGCCCGGGGCCCCGCTGTCCCGAGCACCGCGGGAGGAGGCCACGCTTTATAGCCGGGACACCCCCGCCCTCGCCCGCCGCGGACTCCCCTCCCGCCTCCCCGAGGGCGGTGCGCTCGGACTGGGGCGCCCCCTGCGGGATGGCGAGGAGGCCGACCTCAGGCGCCGGGAGCCGCAGCCCTGGGACGCGGGATGGATGAAGAGTGAGGAAGCTACAGGTGGGAGACATTGCATATACTAAGGGTCCCCAAGGCAGAACTGGGGCGCCTTTCCACCCCAGGGCGTTTCCATCATCTCGACTTGAGAGTGAGAAAAGCCAGAGCCCAGGATGTCTGCTATGGAGGAGAGGGGGCCGAGAAAGCCGTGGACCCCAGGGGCACCTATATGCCACGGTAAGGACCGGTCGGAGACGCTGGAACCCACATCCTATTGGACGGACCGGAAAACAAGCTTCCGACGGCTGGAAATGCTTCAGACTGTGTACAAGATCAGGATCAAAGGTGGAGAGAGTCAGAACCTCTGCTGAGACCCGACTTGGGCGACAGATCACCCCCGAGACCCAAGCGCTTCGGCCACGGGACCCTCCACTCTAACACCCGCCAGCCGTCCAGGAACTCCGGACCTCCGTGGACTCCATTTCCCAGAAGCCTCTATCCCCGCTTCCGCCTGGAGCCTCTATCAGGAACTACATTTCCCAGGAGGCACAGGGCTCGACAAGCCGGAAATGGAGGCCGCCCGGGCGGAGGCTGGAGGAGAGCGGAAGGCCGCCTACGCGGCACGAGGCAGGGACGCGGGCGGGCTGCCGACTGGACTCCATATCCCGGCGGCCCCGCATGTGCGACGCGTGCGCAGTGTCACGGCGGCGGGCGGAAGATGGCGGCGGCAGTGTCTGCGAACAGGCGCTGCTGAGGGGGCGCGAGGGGGACGGAGGCCGGAGCCGCGGTGAGCGGGAGAGATGCGAGGGCCCGAGGACGACGGGAGGAGAGGCCTTGACGGGACGGGCGCGGGCGGGGGCAGGGCCGCAGTGCGGAGAGGGGCGCAGAGGTGCTGGGGGGGAGCAGTTTCTTCCCCTGCTCTGGACCCTTCCTTGGCTCCCTAGTGCCCACAGGGCAAAGTTCCAGTGTGGCCCCGCAGGCGCTTCCGCCGAGCAGACATCGCTTGCCTCCTCTCAGTGTCTTTGCTCATTTCCGACCTAACAGCTGCGCTGGCCTCTTGATTCCTCAAACTCTCCATGCGCCTTCCTGCTTCAGGGTTTTTGGCCAGGCTGTATCCCCCCTCCCGCAACATCTTGTTACCCGTTCGCCTTGGCTAACTCCCATTCATCTTTGGGTCTCCGCGTTGACGTCACTTCCCCTGCGAAGCCCTCCTTTCCCGCCCTCCATCCCCAAATCCGCCTGTTCAGGGTTCTCATAGGGCTTTTCTTCTTTCCTTCTTGTTACGTGTGGTCTAGTTTGTTTTTATGTGTGTTTTGATTATATCTGTGATTTTGAGGTCCATGAGGACAAGGACTGGGTATGTCTTAGCCAGGGCTGTCTTCCCAGCACGGTGGCCATCACACTGGAGATGCCCAGTTAGTGTTCGTTCAATGAATGAAAAGTACTTATAGAGCCACTCTTTGGGGTAACAGGGAAGTAGTGATACTTCCGTGTGGAGTGGGCAGCCCAGTCCGTAAGGAATACACTGGGAGGAAGGCGAAACAATGATATTATTCTTAATACAAAAAGTACAAACCTCCCAAATATTTTTCAGAAAAAAGACTAGCTAAAATAACTAAGATACATCCACATAATAAAATGCTATACAACTAACTATACAGTGAAATGAGGGAATGAGGAAAGTCTCTCTATATTGGGAGAGTGGGCTCCAACAAAGTGAAAGCAAGTAAAGTGAAAAGTAATGTTTATTGTACAGTAGACAGCTCTCTATCAAAAATCCATACCTATGGATTCACCCACCCTTGTATTGAAAATATTCACGAGCTGGGCATAGTGGTTTATGTCTGTAATCATAGTGTTTGGGAGGCTGAGACGGAATTATTGGTTCCAGGTCAGCCTCAGCAATTTAGAGAGGCCTTCAGCAACTTAATAAGACTCTGTTTCAAAATCTAAAAATAAGTGTCCAGGCGTGGTGGTGCATACCTGTAATCCTAGTACTTGGGAGGCTAAAACAGGAGGATCACAGGTTCAAGGCCAGCCTCAGCAACTTAGTGAGGCCCTCTGCAGCTTAGTGAGATCTTATTTCAAAATAAAAAGAATAAAATAGGGCTGGGGGTGAAGCTTGGAGGTAGAATACCCCTGAGTTTCATCTCCAGTACCACCAGCACAACAACAACAAAAAAGGCTGGGGGAGCTCAGAGAGCATAGACATTTCTTTCATGATTCCCTAAACAATACAGTATAACAACTATTTTTGTAGCGTTTACATTGTACTAGGTATTGTAATCCCAGTACTTAGGAAGCTGAGAGAGAATGATCACAAGTTCAAGGCCAGCACAAAATACCTTAGCCGAGACCCTATTTCAAAATAACATAAAAGGCCGGGCGTGGTAGCGCGGGCTTGTAATCCCAGCATTTGGGAGGCTGAGACCAGACCGGAGGATCTGGGTTTGCGACCAGCCTCAGCTACCTAGTAAGGCACTCTGCAACTTAGTGAGACCCAGTTTCAAAATAAGAATAAAAAATAGGGCTGGGAGTATAGCTCAGAGGTAGAATGCCCCGGAGTTCAATCCCCAGTACTGCAAAAGTAATAATAATAATAATAATAATAATAATAATAATAATAACAATAATAATAATAATATAAAGGGTTCGAGGATGTAGCTCAGAGGTAGAATCCCCCTGGATTCAATCTCCAGTACCTTCCCCCACCCCAACAAAATATATACAAGTGGATGGGCATGGGTTATATACAAACAGTAGGCCTTCTTTTTTTTTTTCTTTGGTACTAGGGATTGAATTCAGAAGTGCCTTAAAACTGAGCTACATTCCCAGTCCTTTTCTTTTTCTTTTTTTTTTTTTTTGCAGTACTGGGGATTGAACTCAGGGGCATTCTACCTCCCAGCTACACCCCCAGCCCTATTTTTTATTCTTTATTTTGAAACCGAGTCTCACTAAGTTGCGGAGTGTCTCACTAGGTAGCTGAGGCTGGCTGCGAACCTGAATCCTCCGTTTTCAGCCTCCCGAATGCTGGGATTACAAGCGTGCGCCACCACGCCCGGCTCCATTTTTTGTTTTTGAAACAGGATCTCCTTAAGTTGCCAAGACTGGCCTCAAACTTGTGATCCTTCTGTCTCAGCCTCCTAAGCACTGGAATTACAGGCCACAGCTTGCTATACTATTTTATTTAAATGACTTGAACATCTATGGATTTTGGTATAGTGAACTTGAAATCCTCTGTCTCAACCTCCCAAGTACTGGGATTATAAGCCACAGCTCGCTGTGCCATTCTGTGTGTGTGTATGGATGTGTGTGTGTGTGTGTGTGTGTGTGTGTGTGTGTGTGTATGGATGTGTATGGATGTGTGTGTTGCTGGGGATTGAACCCAGGCATATTTTACCTCTGAGTTACACCCCTAGCTCTACTTTATTTATTTATTTGTTTTTTGGAAACAGGTCTTTCTAAGTTGATGTGAGCCTCACTGAGTTGCTGAAGCTGGCTTTGAACCTGCAGTCCTTGTGTTTTTTTTTTTTTTTGGCGGTACTGGGGATTGAACTCAGGGGCATTCTACCTCCGAGCTATACCCCCAGCCCCATTTTTTATTCTTTATTTTGAAACCGAGTCTCACTAAGTTGCGGAGTGCCTCACTAGGTAGCTGAGGCTGGCCGCGAACCCGGATCCTCCGGTCTCAGCCTCCCGAATGCTGGGATTACAAGCG
>PVLC010013200.1:0-11401 GCA_004027655.1 Graphiurus murinus | reverse complement strand
TCCTTGTGTTTTAGCCTCCCAAGTACTGAGATTACAGGCCAGTACTACCAAAAAAAAAAAAAAAAAAAAAGGAGTAAACCAAAAAGCAGACAAAGGAAATGGCAAAAAGTTTGGGTGGCTCATGATGGTTTTCATCATGAAAAGTTCACCATTCACCAGGCATGATGGTGCACACCTGTAATCTAAGTACATTGAGGCTGAGACAAGAGGATGACAGGTTTAAGACCAATCTCAGCAAGTTAGTGAGATCCTTAGCAACTTAGCAAAGCCCTGTTTAAAAAAAGAAGAAAAAAAGGGGGCTGGAGGTGAGGTGTAGCTCAGAGGTAGAATATTTCTGGGTTCAAGCCCCAGTACCCCCCCCCCCAAAAAAAAAGAAGGCTCATTATGTTCTCATTAGGAATGGCAGTATGTTAGTTGCCAAGTGGCTATGCCTTAGCCCTATTTCATCATAGGGCTCAGAGCCAGGCATGGTGGTGCATCCCTATAATCCCAGTACTTGAGAGGCTGAGACAGCGGGGTTGCAGGTTCAAAGACAGCCTTGGCAATATAGCAAGACTCTCAGCAACCTAGTGAAGACCCTGTTTCACAACAAAAAATAAAATCAGACTGGGGCTTAGCTTGGAGGTAGAATGCCCCTGGGTTCAATCCCCAGTATCACAAAAGGAAAAAGAAACAAGATCTCACTACATTGCTGAGGGCCTCCCTAAATTATTGCTGAGGCTGGCCTTGAACCTGCAATCCTCCTGTCTCAGCCTCCCAAGTACTGGGATTACAAGCGGGCGCCAAGGTGCCACCATGCCTGATTCCCTCATTCTTTTTTTTTTTTTTTTTTTTTGCAGTACTGGGGATTGAACTGAGGGGCATTCTATGTCTGAGCTATAACCCCAGCCCTATTTTTTATTCTTTATTTTGAAACCGGGTCTCACTAAGTTGTGGAGTGCCTCACTAGGTAGCTGACGCTGGCCGCAAACCCAGATCCTCTGGTCTCAGCCTCCCAAATGCTGGGATTACAAGCGTGCGCCACCACGCCCGGCTCCCAGCCCTATTTTTAAATCTTTATTTTGATACCAGGTCTCACTAAGTTGCGGAGTGCCTCACTAGGTAGCGGAGGCTGGCCTCAAACCCAGATCCTCCGGTCTCGGCCTCCCAAAAGCTGGGATTACAAGTGCGCGGCCTCCCAAGTACTGGGATGACAAGCCTGCGCCTCCACGCTCAGCTTGCATAGTCTTCTATTATGTGGATGTATTTGGTTTTTTTCAGCCAGTCTCCCTAATTACAAACATGGTTTCCTTCTAGTATTTTGCTGTTGCAAATAGTGCTATAATTGGTTTCATTTTGTAATTGATGTCTGTTTGAAATCACTGTATAATTTATGATGCAGTGTACCGTTATGATAGATGTCCAGAATTCCCTCCCTCATTTTTCAGAACAGCACCCTAGCCCTGTGTGATAGCATACACCTGTAATCCCAGACTTGGGAGGCTGAGACAGAAGGATCACAGGTTCAAGGACAGACTCAGCATGTAGTGAGACTCTCATCAACCTAGTGAGACACTGTTTCAAAATAAAAATAAAATAGTGCTGGGGGTGTAGCTCGGAGGTAGGTTGCCCTTGGGTTCAAATCCCCAGTGCCACAAAAAATAAAAATAAAATTAGGGCTGGTGAGCCGGTTGTGATAGCACACACTTGTAATCCCAGTACTTAGGAGGCTGAGACAGGAAGATCACAGGTTCTTTGGCCAGCCTCAGCTAATTAGTGAGAACCTCCGCAACTTAGTGAGACCCTGTTTCAAAATAAAGAATAAAAAAATAGGGCTGGGGATGTAGCTCAGAGGTAAATGCCCCTGGGTTCAATCCCCAGTAACACACATACACACACACACACACACCTCCCTTTTTTTTTTTTTTTTTTTTTGTACTGGGGATTGAACCCAGGGGCATTCTACCTCCGAGCTACACCCCCAGCCGTATTTTTTATTGTTTATTTTGAAACTGAGTCTCACTAAGTTGCGGAGTGCCTCACTAGGTAGCTGAGGCTGGCTGCGAACCCGGATCCTCCGGTCTCAGCCTCCCGAATGCTGGGATTACAAGCGTGCGCCACCACGCCCGGCTACACACCTCCCTTTAGTATTCCAGAGAACAGCTGAAGTGAAACATTTCCATCAGGGCCCTGGGATTAGTGTTCCTCTGAGCTATTTTATTATTTATTTATTTATTTTTTGTGGTACTGGGGATTGAACGCAGGGGCATTCTACCTCCGAGCTATAACACCAGCCCTATTTTTTATTCTTTTATTTTTGAAACAGGGTCTCACTAAGTTGCAGAGGGCCTCACTAGGTAGCTAAGGCTGGCCTTGAACCCAGATCCTCCGGTCTCGGCCTCTCAAATGCTGGAATTACAAGCGTGTGCCATCACGCCTGGCTCTCCGAGCTATTTTAGAACGTTTGCTCTGGTGTCCAGTCCAGGGTACAGCCTGGATGGAGAAGCAGGAGGCACAGAGGCCAGTGAGGTGGCTGCCGTGCTTTCATTTATTTGGTCATTGGCAGATGTTTGTGGTCCACAGGCTGTGCAAAGCACTAGAGATGAGGTTTAGAGTTCTGCCTTGGACCTAGGATGTACTCTGCCCTGATCCCACCCACACATGCATACATGAACCAGTCCCGGGGAGAGGGGAAGGCCACACAACAAAAGAGGCTGGGAAGGAGGTTGAGCCCTTTGTGGGTAGTGGAGTGACAGTGTATCCCAACCTATACACAGGGTCCCAGAACTTGATCCCTCCCCTTCTCTTCCAGGGACTACCTGACGGCAGCCATGGCAAGCAGCAGTGGGGATAGCGTCACCCGCCGGAGCGTGGCATCACAGTTTTTCACACAAGAGGAGGGGCCAGGCATTGATGGCATGACCACCTCTGAGAGGGTGAGCCTGGCAGGAGGGTGGGCAGGCACAGCTCCTGCCTCTGGATGATGCACCCCAGGTGACAGAGCCCTGGGAACACTAGGAGGCCAGTTGTGTCACCTGCCTCTCTGCTCCTTCCAGGTGGTAGATCTCCTGAACCAGGCAGCACTCATCACCAATGACTCAAAGATCACAGTGCTGAGACAGGTGAGGACAGGGCGGCCCTGGGCCGGAACCTGTGAAGGGTGAACACTGGTAACTCCACTGGCGCCCACACTGACATACCTAGAGGGCACCTGCCGTGGAGCTCAGCGCTGGACAGGCATACTCTGTAAGGAGGAGGATTTCACCCCCACTCTATGTACAGCAGACCTCAGGTTTACATAGTTGGCCCAAGGCCACTCTGACAGGAGCCAGCTGAACTAGGGCTTGAATCCTGGATTCTGGGTCAACATCCTCTGCCCTTCATCATCACATTTCCTCTGTCACCAGACCATGGTGACTCAGAGCAGGTAGGGCTGGCCTGGAGAAGCCCAGGGAAACATGGGAGCCCAGAGGGGGCTCCTGACCCAGCCTAGTGATGGGGGATCAGAGAGGGCTTTCTGGAAGAGGGGACATCTGAGCCAAGCCCTGGAGGCTGAGGGAGGGAGGTATACAAAGAGAGGGAGAACAGCCTCTCAAGCAAAGTTTACAAAAGCACGTGCAAAGGCAAAAGAGGGCATCGATCAGAAGAGGGGGCAGTTGGAGTTCAGAGGGGTGGGATCAGGTTGCCGAGGTGAGAACCCCAGCTCTGCTACTAGCTCAGCCTGTGGTGTTGGGAGCCATCGCTGCCTCTGGTAGAGCAGGTGCTGCTGGTAGCCTAGTTGTGAGGGTCCTTCACCCTTAGTCCCTTGAATTGTAGGAGCAAGGCCTGTCTCAGCTCTGGGCCTGCAGGAGGATACTCTGGGAAGGGCTTATTCCAAAGAGCCTGACAGGTACAAGGGCCTCAAGGAGTGGGTACTTACTGTCATAAGCAGCTTACTGAAAGGTGGCAGTGTGAAATGGGGAGAGACTGATGAGCAGCTGAGGAAAGACCAGACCTCAGGAAGGTAGGAACCCTGGGCCATTAACTGCTTTTCTTTTGCCCCCTTGTGCATCATGTCCTCCTAGCTACCTACCAGGACCTGTACCTTACAGGATCTTGCTGAAGCCTCCCAGCAGTCCTGTGAGCTGACATTTAAGGTTCTCCTTTTATAGAATAGCTAACTGGGGCTGAGAGAGGGGAAGTCACTTACTAAGGGCTGTGGTAGGAAGTGGCAGAGTCAGGGATTGAACTGAGTTTCTGGGCTGCCCAGCCCCATGCTACCTCCCAACTCTTCTGTCTGCATGGATTGGATTCTGGTTTTATGTCTGTTCCTTCTTCCCACCACAATCTCCTTCCAGGTCCAGGAGCTGATTATCAACAAAGATCCCACACTTCTGGACAACTTCCTGGATGTGAGTGACAGAACAGGGCTTAGGTATAGGGGTAAGCGGATGGGTCCTGGTGTAGTCTGACCTGCTTTCTGTCTGATGTTGGCAGGAGATCATCGCTTTCCAAGCAGACAAGTCAATTGAAGTGCGAAAGTTTGTCATTGGCTTCATCGAAGAGGCATGGTATGGTGCTGGGAGCAACCTTGGTGACATTAGTCTTTCCTGCCCAGGGAGTCCTGCCCTCCGCTTCTTGGACTCCGTCTTCCTCCCATTCACACTGACTCCTCACCAAACACCTAATAAGATTGAAACTCTGGGGTCATCTGTGATTCCTCGACTCCTCTCACACTTCACTTTTGCATCATCAGTAAGGGCTGTAGGCCTGACCATTCCAACCACGCCTCTGCTCTTGTGCCCTTCCTTACAGCCCCATGCCTCTGGCACTGTGTCTTCCCTGCTCTTTGTAGTGCTCCTCACTCATTGAAATTACCCCAGGAATTCTCTTCTCCATGAAAATGTCAGCCACACAAGGATGGAGCTTGACTTTTTGTCTTCTTCATCTTTTTATCTGTGACGCCTGCCTCGCACTAGTAGGGGCTGACTACATATTTATTGAATAAGTGAATGGGTTCAGTCATAACATTGATCACATGGACCGCTTGCTCTGCACAGTATTAGGTCCTCTCCTAATTACTGCCTTAAATCTTCAGAGTACTGAGTCTTTTTGTGGAAAGGGAATCTGAGGCTCTGAATGGTCAAGTGAGTTGTTCCAGGGGTCATTAACTCATTCATTCATTAAACATTAACTGTGATCGGAAGAAAATAAAATAGCCCCTGTTTGTGGAATGTTTTCTGTTTGCCAGACACTGTACTAATGCTTGACTTCCTTTGTTACTTGAGCCTCAACCTGACATTATGTATCAGCTACTTGACCCTCTTAATTGAAGGGGAAACTGAGGCTCAGAAAGGTGAAATTCGTTTTCTTAAGGTCACACAGCTGGTTTCTGGTTGGCTGGGATTTCATCTCTGTCTATGACACCAGATTGTCAGTCTCCTCTCCTCCTCTCCCCTCCTTTACTAGAATTTGTGGTGAATTTTCATCTCCTTTTTTTTTGCAGTACTGGGGATTGAACTCAGGGGCATTCTACCTCCGAGCTATACCCCCAGCCCTATTTTTTATTCTTTATTTTGAAACCGAGTCTAAGTTGCGGAGGGCCTCACTAGGTAGCTGAGGCTGGCCGCAAACCCAGATCTTCCGGTCTCAGCCTCCCGAATGCTGGGATTACAAGCGTGAGCCACCACGCCTGGCTCCCAGCACTATTTTTTATTCTTTATTTTGAAACAGGGTCTCACTAAGGTGTGGAAGGCCTCACTAATAGTGGAGGCTGACCACGAATCCAGATCCTCCTGTCTCAGCCTCCCAAGTACTGGGATTACAAGTGTGCGCCACCACACCTGGCTTGTGGTGAATTTTCTGAGTTTGCAAAAACCCATTTGTTTCATGTCAGGCTGTTGGAACACAGCAGGGAACAAAACAGATATTGTTCATCCCTTCCTTTAGTTCATAGTTGAGTTTCATATTTTTTGACTGCTTAGATTAATATTTAATTTCACATTTTAATGATAATTATGTTGCAATTTTCACAACAACCTATACAATAGGTCCTATTATTATTCTAAGTAAGATGAAGTCACTTGCCCAAATTCATATGGTTGTCTCTGATGCTCCATATTGAACACCAGGGCTCTTAACAGAGTAAGGAGTGGGGGTTGCAGGATCAGTCAAGATAAAGGGTTCAAGTGCAGCTCAGACTGGAGGCACTACCCATTATTCTCAGCTTCTGGATGTTTTGGCAAACAAAACAGCTGGAGTCCCTGACTTCACTACCTCCATTCCAGTTCCCTGAGACATGGGCCCTTTTCTGCCTATACCCCAGGGTGCTACCACCTGTCCTAGGACCACCTTGACCTTAACGCTTTTCCTCCATCCCCCAGCAAACGAGACATTGAGTTACTGCTGAAATTGATTGCAAACCTCAACATGCTCTTGAGGGACGAGAATGTGAATGTGGTGAAGAAGGCCATCCTCACCATGACCCAGCTCTACAAAGTGGCCCTGCAGGTGAGAACTCACTCCTCGCCCGGGGGCATCTCACCTGACAGGTATCATTTGTTCTGTTGGAATTCAGACCAGGGTCAGATCACATTCTTTATCTGCAAAATGTGCTGTTTGTGGGAACAGACAGAACAGGATCTAACGTCATCTACTGGGTCTGGAAATTGCCATTAATCCTTCCTTACTTCCATTAATCTGTTCACTTAGCAGATATTCCCCAAGTACCTCCTCTGTGCCTAGTCCTATACTAAATGGTACTAGGGACACAGCAGTGACCAAGACACTCCAGGTCCTGCTTTTCTGGTACTCACAGCCCAGTGAGGGAGATAGGCCTAATAAAGCATCATGGCAGAGTGCAGTGGTACATGCCTATAATCTTAATTAAAATACATTATGTTGTATTGAGTCCCCTTTTTCTTTTCTCTTTTATTTATTTTTTTATTTTGTTTTTTTGTTCTACCACTGAGCTAAACCCCTGCCCTATTTTATTTTTTATTTTGAAACAGGGTCTTGCTAAGTTGCAGAAAGCCTCACTAAGTAGCTGAGGCTGGCTGTGAACCTGCGATCCTTCTGCTTCAGCCTCCCAAGTACTGGGATTACAGGCATACGCCATCATGCCCAGCTTATTTTTTATTTTTTATTTTTATTTATTTGCGGTACTGGGGATTGAACCCAGGGGCGCCACCACGCCCAGCTGACAGTACTTTTGAAGAATTTATATATAGCCAAAAATGCACAAATCTTATTTTTTATTTTGAAACAGGATTTCACTAAGTTTCTGAGGCTGGCCTCAAACCTGCGATCCTTCTGTCTCAGCCTCCCAAGAACTGGGATTACAGGTGTGTGCCACCAAATGAATGTACTCATCATTTATGGGTTTCTAGGTTGTAGTAGAGGGTGTTGGTGATTAATGTGTTGTCTCCCTCTCTTTGTCTTTCTCTTCCGTCCCTTCCCACCTTTCTGGCAGTGGATGGTCAAGTCACGGGTCATTAGTGAACTCCAGGAGGCCTGCTGGGACATGGTGTCTGCCATGGCTGGAGATATCATCCTCCTGTTGGATTCAGACAATGACGGCATCCGCACCCACGCCATCAAGTTTGTGGAGGGCCTCATTGTCACCCTGTCACCCCGCATGGCTGACTCAGAAATACCCCGACGCCAGGAGCATGACATCAGTCTGGACCGAATCCCTCGTGACCACCCCTACATCCAGCATAGTAAGGGTTACCTCTTTTTTTTTTTTTTTTTTTTTTTTTCCCGTACTGGAGATTGAACTCAGGGGCATTCTGCCTTTGAGCTATACCCCCAGCCCTACTTTTTATTCTTTATTTTGAAACAGGGTCTCACTAAGTTGCGGAGTGCCTCACTAGGTAGCGGAGGCTGGCTGCGAACCTGGATCCTCCAGTCTCAGCCTCCCAAATGCTGGGATGAAGGTTACCTCTTGTTTGCACTGCACTAGCTCCCTTCCTCCCTTGGTTTTTCATTTCTCTTTTTTTGAGGGGTGGGGGAGGTACTGGGAATTGAACTCAGAGGCATTCTATCTCCAAGGTACACTCCCAGCCCTATTTTTTATTTTGAAACAGTCTCTCATTAAGTTGATGAGAGTCTCACTACTTTCTGAGGCTGTCCGTGAACCTGTGATCCTCCTGTCTCAGCTTCCCAAGGGTGCACCACCACATCCGGCTTGGTTTTTATTTTTTATTTATTTATTTATTTTTTTTGGTGTGTGTATAGGGATGGAACGCAGGGGCATTCTACCTCTGAGCTACAGCCCCAGCCCTATTTTTAATTCTTTATTTTGAAACATGGTCTCACTAAGTTTGCGAAGATCTCACTAAGTAGCTGAGTCTGGCCTCGAACCCAGATCCTCCTGTATCAGCCTCCCAAGTACTGGGATTATAAGTGTGCACCACCACATCTGGCATTCTACCATTCTACCTCTGAGCTATACCCTACTTTTTTTTTTTTTTTTTTTTTTTGCGGTACTGGGGATTGAACTTAGGGGCATTCTACCTCCGAGCTACGCCCCCAGCCCTATTTTTTATTCTTTATTTTGAAACTGAGTCTCACTAAATTGCGGAGTGCCTCACTAGGTAGCTGAGGCTAGCCGCGAACCCAGATCCTCCGGTCTCAGCCTCCCAATTGCTGGGATTACAAGCGTGCGCCACCACACCCAGCCTGGCTTGGTTTTTAATTTCTGAAGGCAATACAGTGCAGTGGTTATGAGCCCTGACACTGGGTTTAAGTCCCAGCTTCACCGCTTGCTTGAGCACATTATTCCTCTGAACTTCTTTTTCCTTTTTTTATAGTGAAAATGATAGTAGTGCCCCTTTTATAGGCTTGGAGTGAGGTTCCATGAGGATGTGAGCTAATAAATGCCAGCTAGTTTCATGGTTTTTCTAACTGCATATTACAGAAGTGGTACAGATAAGGCTATTTGAGTGTCAAGCGATATGGATGGGGGTATAAAGGAACAATACCCTTACCTCAGTCCTGCCTCTCACTTAAGAACGTTATGTTTCCTTCTAGACCATTTCTGTGCACGTGTAGATGTTTGTATGTATGTATTCGTAGGGTCTGTGTTGGTTTTTGTTTTGTTTTGTTTTTGGCGGTACTGGGGATTGAACTCAGGGGCATTCTACCTCCGAGCTATACCCCCAGCCCTATTTTTTATTCTTTATTTTGAAACAGGGTCTCACTAAGTTGTGGAGGACCTCACTAAGTAGCTGAGGCTGGCTGCGAACCTGGATTCTCCTGTCTCAGTCTCCCAAGTACTGGGATTACAAACGTGTGCCACCACTCCCAGCTCCTCTGTCCTCCTTTTTATTCTTTATTTTGAAACAGGGTCTCACTGTTTGCTGAGACTGTCCTCGAACCTGCAATCCTCCTGTTGGAGCCTCCAGAGTATTGGGATTACAAGCATGCACCACTATGCCTGGTTTCCTATTTTGTTTGTTTGTTTTTGTGGTACTAGGGATTGAACCCAGGAGCATTCTACCTCTGAGATACACCCCAGCCCTATTTTATTTTTTATTTGGAAACACAGCCTCACCAAGTTGATACCTGAGTTGCTGAGGCTGATTTTGAACCTGTGATCCTCCTGCCTCAGCCTCCCAAGTACTGGGATTATAGGCCTACACCACCACTCCTGGCTTATTTTTAATTGCCACCATGTCCAACTTATTTTTAATTTTGAAACGAAGTCTCAGGCAGGCCTTAAACCTAAGATTCTCCTGTCTTGGCCTCTCAGATTACAGTCATACATCACCATGCCTAGTGAGGATTGCAGGTTCAAGGACAGTATCAGCAAACAGTGAGACCCTGTTTCAAAATAAAGAATAAAAATTAAAAATTAAAAAAATAAAGAATAAGCCGGGCGTGGTGGCGCACGCTTGTAATCCCAGCTTTCGGGAGGCTGAGACCGGAGGATCCGGTTTCGCGGCCAGCCTCAGCTACCTAGTGAGACACTCCACAACTTAGTGAGACTCGGTTTCAAAATAAAGAATAAAAAATAGGGCTGGGGTTATAGCTCGGAGGTAGAATGCCCCTGAGTTCAACTCCCAGTACTGCAAAAAAAAAAAAAGAATAAGCCGGGCGTGGTGGCGCACGCTTGTAATCCCAGCATTTGGGAGGCTGAGACCGGAGGATCCGGGTTTGCGGCCAGCCTCAGCTACCTAGTGAGGCACTCCGCAACTTAGTGAGACCCTGTTTCAAAATAAAGAATAAAAAATAGGGTTGGGGGTATAGCTCAGAGGTAGAATGCCCCTGAGTTCAATCCCCAGTACCGCAAAAAATAAATAAAGAAAGAAAGAATAAAAAAGAGGACAGAGGAGCTGGGAGTGGTGGCACATGCTTGTAATCCCACTACTTGGGAGGCTGAAACAGGAGGATCCAGGTTTGCAGTTATTTCTAGTCTTTTGCTATTATAATCACGTGCTTTCAACATCCTCAAAACTTAAGTTTTATACTTACTAATAATTTCATACACTGGGCATAGTGATGTATGCCTCTAATTCTAGCCACTTGGGAGTCTGAGGCAGCAAGTTTACAAGTTCGAGGCCAGCATAGGCAACTTAGCAAGACTTTGTCTCAAAAAAAAAAAGTAGGAATGGGGATGTAGTTCAATAGTGGGTACCCCTGGTATCAGTCCTCAAAGTCTATAGTACTGCCAAAGAAGAAAAAAAATATTTCATGGGATTCATCAATTATTAAATTTTCAGCCAGGTGTGGTACCGCACACTTGTAATCTCAGTACTTGTGAGGCTAAGACAGGAGGATCACAGGTTCGCAGCCAGCCTTAGCTACTTAGTGAGGCCCTTTGAAACTTGGTGAGACCCTGTTTTTTTTTTTTTTTTTTGCAGGACTGGGGATTGAACTCGGGCATTCTACCTCTGAGCTACACCCCCAGCCCTATTTTTATTCTTTATTTTGAAACAGCGTCTCACTAAGTTGCAGAGTGCCTCACTAGGTAGCTGAGGCTGGCCAAGAACCCGGATCCTCCAGTCTCAGCCTCCCAAATGCTGGTATTACAAGGGTGCACCACCTCGCCCGGCGAGACCCTGTTTCAAAGTAAAGAATAAAAAATAGGACTGGGAGCCGGGCGTGGTGGCGCACGCTTGTAATCCCAGCATTCGGGAGGCCGAGACTGGCGGATCCAGGTTCTCGGCCAGCCTCAGCTATTTAGTGAGGCACTCTACAACTTAGTGAGACTCGGTTTCAAAATAAAGAATAAAAAATAGAGCCGGGCGTGGTGGCGCATGCTTGTAATCCCAGCATTTGGGAGGCTGAGACTGGAGGATCCAGGTTCGAGGCCAGCCTCAGCTACTTAGTGAGGCACTCCGCAACTTAGTGAGACCCTGTTTCAAAATAAAGAATAAAAAATAGGGCTGGGGGTATAGCTCGGAGGTAGAATGCCCCTGAGTTCAATCCCCAGTACCAC
>PVLC010013199.1:0-42269 GCA_004027655.1 Graphiurus murinus | reverse complement strand
AAAAAAAAAAAAAAAAAAAAAAAAAAAAGAAAAGAAAGAAAGAAACCAGTTTTGCTTTTATATGGAAGAAAAGGGAGGCGGAAAGATGTAGATGGATGTAGAATGGGAGTGGCCCCCACACACTGCAAACACCTTATACCACCAGAAAGAATTTGGGGTCACGGCCATCCTGATGCAAGGGAGAATGAAAAATGTGGGTGAGTCAGGTGCTTAGGAAGAAGAGAAGGACTTGACAATTGACCAACCTAAGTGGTCTCTGCTACCTGAGGGCACAGCATAGAGAGGCTCTAGAGCTTTCCTTGGGAAACACCACAGCCACTTCCAGATTCACCCTTCTTTACACTGAATGCTCTACCTGCACCAAGAAGGGATTGGTATGTGTTCATTGAACGAAAAAATGAGTGTAACCCTAACTATTCTTTCTTCCTCTTTGGCAACACTGAGCCTTGATCCATCTCTCTAAGTGGATAGGTCTCCAATGTCTTCATCATTCTTCTCTCTCCTGTGCTCCAGCCTTACATTTCCAGCTCTTACCTTGTTACCATTACATGAGGTCCCACCATCCCTTCAATTTAACACATTACAACTGAGCTTAGCAACCTCCTCCTGCTAGGGGTTCACCTGCCCTTTGCCCAAGGCCTAAGGCTCCGCCCTTATCTGACTCACTTTCTACCCCTCTAAGCATCCAGCACAACTTGTATGCTACTGGCCATTCATACTTGCCTTTTGAATGGACGGTTCTGCTGTGAAGGCAAGCATTTAAGCTGCACTATGCTCAGATGTGCAAACCATATAGATTTCTCTATTTATCTATAGCTTATTTGATCTTCCTCACAAACACCTGCTCCTCTGATCATCTAATTTAGCTATAAACTCAGGTGCATAGAATAACTGAGTCTGTCATAAGGTAACTGGGGCTATCATTTCTCTCTCTCTCTCTCTCTCTCTCTCTCTCCTCTTTCTCTCTTTCGTGGTTTTTGGTACTGGAGATTGAACCCAGGGGGATTCTGTTTCTGAGCTACAACCCCAAATTATTTTATTTTTCACTTTGATACTCACTAAGTTGCTGAGGGTCTAGCTAAATTGCTGAGGAAGTCCTGGAACCTGTGATCCTCAAGTATGTACCACCACACCCAGCTTAATACCTTTTTTTATTCAGGCTTTAGATGCCCCTTCCTCTGCTCTCTGCTAGAGGCATCTGTTTATAGTTGAGTCCGCTGGAGCCTGGCCTAGGGAGGACAGCCTGCGGCCCTCAGCTTCCAGGTGTATTTAATCCCACCACTGCAGCATCCCTAGTAAACCTACCTCCAGCATTGTTAGCTAACATCAGCATGTACTTCCACACAATCCTGGAATTTCAGTGCTCACGGGGAGCAGGGTGACAATTGGAGAAATAAAAGTAGGCTCCCCTGGGCCTGACCATGTCACCATTGATAAGTCCACTCTAGTGGGACCCATCAGTGTGGGTGAGCAGGGAAGAGGAGAATCGGTGAGACTGATGCTTCCTTCAGTCTGGACTTAGAATTGAGAACAAACCTACTCTCTGCTTTGCTTATAACTTTTCAGTCATTCTCCTAATGGAGGAAGGAGTAGCCTGTAACATGCAAATCCATGAAATCCATGCCTGCTTCTTGCTGCAGTCCAGCAGGGGCCTGACTCCTCTCAGTGTGGCCACACTTTCCCTACCGACATCACTGGTTTCCCCAGGGTCACTTGCTGCCAACTTTGCCTGAGATGTAGGGTGGAATGGTTTCTGAATATTAAAACATGCAAGAGATAAAATAAAAACCACATTTAAAATATACTTAAGACATTATAAGCATTTATTAAATATCATCCACTATTCTAAGCACTTTTTTGGTATAAACTCATTTAATCCTGTAACAACCTGAGGTGGATTGTCATATCATATCCAGTTTACTGACCAAGAAGCAAATAAATGACTTGCCATAGAGCACAGAGCTTAGGTTCAGGTTCAGGCAGGATGGCTCTAGAATCTTCATTCAATCACTGTGCTAAGCTATCTCAACATCTGTTTTGTATTTTCAAAATACTACTCTTCATTCAGCTTATAACTAAAAGGACGTTTTACTGCCTGTCTCATTTTCCCAGATAAAGTAAACCAAGATATCAAGTGAAGATTAGAATAGGGCACACATTCCTGTAACCAAGTCCTATTGTCCGTGGCCTGTGATAATTTGAAAACTCCAAACCCATGAAATACAATGTAGGAGCATCAAAGGAGCTACAGTCTCTGAAATTCCCACTATCTCTGAAGATTTTGGAGAGCATGGCTTGTTTTCCCTTCCCGGGCTTCTCCTCCCAGCCCTTCAATCTAGCACTTGCACATATATGTGAACCAGCATGTGCACACCTATGCACACATGCACACCTATGCACACATGCATGCTTACACTCATTGATGGCAAAAGTCATTGGAATCCTGCATCCCTTTTCCAGGATTTTGGGGGTCATAAGTTAGCAGTGACAGGGCCATTTTGGAATATGCCCACGTGAAAGATGCCAGCAGTGAAGTGCCAACCTTTTGAATCATTAGTTCATATTCCAGAGATGAGTGTTACTACTACCTGTCATACCATCACTCAGGTTTGCATTCTCTCAAATAGGATGAAAAGGAGAATTTCATGCAGTGACTTGGCAATCGCACAAAGCTTGCAGCCCATCTCTGCAAAAGCTCAAGTGAGCCGCTTTACTGCCATATTCTTAATGGCCTCAAGGATTAAATAATATCTCTGCTAAAAACTTAGATCCAGCCAGCCTGATGGCGCACGCTTGTAATCTCAGTACTTGGGAGGCTGAGACTGGAGCATCCCAGTTCGCCACCAGCCTCAGCTATTTAGTGAGGCCCTCCGCAACTTAGTGAGACCCTGTTTCAAAATAAAGAATAAAAAATAGGTCTGGGGGCATAGCTCAGAGGTAGAATGCCCCTGGGTGCAGCCCTCAGTACCAAAACAAAACAAAACAAAACAAAAAAACTTAGGTCCAACATCTTCACCAAGAATATATACTTTGGTCAGATTGTTAGGTTAGTGGGTGTTTGTTGAAAACTTTTTTTATAGCTATGTGCTCATTAGATGTGAAAGTGGGTGGGTTAACTAATACCTTTAGCCTTTTCAAAATAGATGCTTCACTGGGCACGGTGATGCATGCTTGTAATCCCAGTACTTGGGAGGCTAAGACAGGAGAATCACAGGTTCACAGCCAGCTTCAGCTGTTTAGTGAGGCCCTCTGCAATATAATGAGACCCTGTTTCAAAATAAAGAATACAAATAAGGCTGGGGGTGTGCCTTGGATGGAGAATGCCCCTGGGTTCAATTCCCAGTGCCGGAAAAAAAAAAGATGCTTCATGAAAGTATCTAAGTTCATAGCAAAGCTTTCTATAATTAAGTCAATTCAGGAAACTATTTTTTCCCTTAAAGTTTCATAGTATACATAATCTTAGTGAAGGCTCCAGAAGTCCTACAAGGACCTAATTAATTTTTACATAACTTGGTGTTCCTCAGACACAGATTTAGTCAAGAAACCCCCAAGATCTTCATTATGCTTATTATCATGCCACAGAACTTGTGTCCTATTGAGCATTGGGAAATCTTGCTAATTTCTGAAAGAGACTCTCTTGTATTCTGAGAATTTCTCCATGGCTCTTAAAAAGTCACCTTCTCATTGTATAGGAATAGCCCTGGAGACACAATTTGTACTTGTTTTATAGGTTGCTAGGTGGTTAATGACCCAACCCATGGGAGAAAATGAGGAATCTATGCTCATGCTGCAATGTCTTAAGTGACCAACATGCATAAGAAGAAATGGAGGCTTCTCTCTCTGTTTCCAGCATTCAAAAATCTTACTGTTGGATTCATCTACAATTCCATGAAACAATATAAGCGAGCTCCTACTTAAAGAACGTAGCCCATGATGCTCATCATTTATTCTGCACTCTCTTTGTCCACGGTTATGGATTGCTGTTGTTACTAATGAAAACATTGGAGAGGATTAAAGGCCTTGCCTGCCACTTCTCACTGTGAAGCTGTGCACCATCAAATGAAACAAAATGTTCCTGAAACTGACAGGTGGAGAAAACTTTGTCACCACAGTGACAGTGTCAAGTGTGGTACGACACTTTTGTGTGTGTGTTCATGGCACCTAAGAACTTTGCCAGTAGGGAAATAAATAATGGAAGAAGCACAGCTTTTTCCAGCATAGAGGATTAATTGTACTATTGAGAAAACTTTAGGAATATTTGGCATGAAATTCCAATTTTTAATTTTTTTCCCCAAGGATTCTGCACAAAGTGTGTTTTTTTTCTTTTTTGTGAAGTCCTTAAATAGAGTTGCTTTCCTTCACATTGGATCATGGAGAGAATTAGGACATTAACTTGTTCTCATTATATCCTGCCATTTGATCCCATCGACTCTGTTACTCATGGAAAATAGCTGCTGCCAGTTCAAACACTCTCAAGGCCAAAGTCACAGGATTCTGACTTCACATTCTCTGTTTTTCCTTCTTTCATTCTGCCTCTCAGACTGTCATGAACTTCCTGAGCAAGGAGGCCATCCATGATGCACCTAATCTCCTGCTATGAGAATTAGTATTCCCTGCACGGAGGTTCCTGCAAGGATTTTCTTCATGGGCATCTTCCCAAGTGGCCTCCAGGGAGCAATTTGCATTCTTTTCCAGCACTGTCCTATTCATTCACACCCTGAAACAAAAGTGGAAACTGAACTCTGTGTAGAAGAAAATTGATACCAAATGGTATTTGGCATATATGTAATTTTGACTTCTCATTTGTGAGAAAGAGACTATTATGCACATGTGTTATTGAGTCTTTTATATCTGACAAGTACCCTTTTTACCCTTTTTTGTGAAATACTTTGTGGACTATTTATATTTGGGTGTTATCTCAGATTAAAACTTTCTAGCAGGCTAGATAGATATCTTGAATCCTGAATCATGTTTCCCTAGTTGTGTCTCCTTTGACATTAGTGGCCATGAGTGCTAGAAGTTTTATGACCATTGCCAAATAAGTTTGGGGAACACTTTATTTTTCAGTCTTTTCTTAAAATCCTTTAGTGCTGAAAGTAACTAAAAAAAGAATATTTTTTTCTTAAATTCAATGTGTTCATAATTTATTTGACTATGGAATTCTAAGTTCCTGTAAGAATCCATAGGTCAGATAACACTTAAAGATTAACATTCAAAAAATCTTTGAAAGATAGCAGGGAAGTGGATGGAACTGGAGAATATTATGCTAAGTGAGATTAGTCAATCACAAAACGTGAAAGTTTGGATGGTCTTCCTCATATGCAGAAGCTAGGGAGAAATTGGGACACTGGAGGGACCCCAGACAAAGGAGGAGAAACCTTAGTGGAGTGAAAGAGGGGACCTAACTGAAGGAGATGGGAGGGGTGAGGAAGACTCAAAGAGGAAAACACCTCAGTAGACAAGATGTACATACACAACTTATCAAAGCCAGTCAGTGTGCTGAGCACAGGAAGGTGAGGAGGGAGAGGCAGTGGGGTGGACACTGGGGGAGGGTTCAACAAGTGCTGTGTGCATGTATGCTTCTATCATCCTGAACTTCATCAAGATGTATGATTACAATGCAGCAATTAAAAAAAAACTTTGAAAAATAATCACATAACTGTGCAGCTGGGCAATCTCTCTTCTAATTCCTGTGTTCTCTTCTCCACCAGTAACAGGATCTTTGGGTACATCACTGTGATCTTCTCACCCCTCCACTAATTAGGATGCAATTTCATTGCTTCAGTAGACATACCAAATAGAAATGACTAAAACCAGACAGAAATTTCTTTTTCCTCTCATGTAACAGTCTATACATTAGCAGTTCAGGACTTGAATGGTGGCTTCCACAAGAGACTCCAGAGTCCTTCTATTTTATTGTTCTACCATGCATGATTTGTTTCTCATTCAAGTGGTCCAAGATGCCTAAACACTATGTCTGTGTTTCAGTCGATGGGAAGAAGAAAAAGGAAGGGGAGATAATCTCTTTCTTTTAAAGAACATCATCTAAAAACTGTATTTATAACTTCTGTTCACATCCCATTGACTAGAACTTTACTGTTTGATCATAGATAGTTGCAAGACAGGCTGGGGGATATAGTTTTTATCAGGCTGGTGGCCTTTGTCATACTAAAAGTTTCTATATGATTGAAGATAGAACAGATATTAAGGAATAGATAAAAGTCACTGATGTGTCTATGACATTCCATTTGATTCTTACAATGATTTTGTGCAGTGAAGATTTATATCTCAAGTTTTCAAGTGACAAAATTAAGACCATAAAAAACTTAAATGGTTTTCAGATCATTGCCATTCAAGAATTATAAGGGTCTGGAATGTTATCTGCTTTCAAACAAATAGGTAGCATGCCACAATCGCATGGATTCCTGCAGAAGACACAAGACTTCCAAGTTAGAGACAAAGGACTACATTACTCATGGCCCGGTACAGCAGTATAATCTTCACATTCACGTTGGTTTTCCTTGTCCCTCATATCCTATGAGGAAACATGGAATGGCCTACAGAGATACTGCACAGAGAGTGGGGTTTGCATCATTGAGCTTTGGAAACTTCAATGTTTTAAACAGGCTACAAGGAAACCTGCTCAACCTCTACCTCGAAGGGAAAGATTTTCTTTAGTATCTCTCTTCTCTAGAGATAAACACTCTTTAGCCTCCAAGATATTCACTATACAAGTATCCTTGAAAGACAGTACCCAGTAAAAAAACACCTCTGTTGGCAAGGCATGTACAAAAGACCCATGGAAACGTTTCTCTCAATACGCAGTCTTGAGACTTCCATTCAACAATCTCCCATGTACCTGGAGAATGTCTCCATCATAGCATTCTAATTTTTTATTGTTATTGTTTATCCTTGAAATCTCCAAACTGTAATGTCAGCTCCTTGAAGGCAGAGGCTTTGGCTTTTACTTTTTTAGCCCTGGGAACCTAAAATTGCTTGAGAAATGGAATATGTCCAATAACTACTTTGAATGAAGTGTTCTGATCACAGTATACCAAAATGAGGTTTATTTAAGAGACAGAACAGAGCAGCAAACATTATTAGTTATTGAATCCACTCAAGATTTCCTTTGCCTGGATCTTAGGGTGGGTGGCTAATTTTCATGATTCAGGCCTCAAACACCACTGTCTTGATTACTGTGTCTAAGGTGTTACTCTAGGTAGTCTTGATAGCACTTAATATCTCATATTACTCTGCTTATTTATTTAGATATTTCTTATCTGAATCCCCTTCTAGAATATAAACTCTATGACTTTGGGGACTCACCTCTCATTACTATAACCCTATAACCTATAAAATAGTGTCCAGCCTATAATAGGAATTTCATAAAGATTTTTGAAAGCATAAGGGAATTAATTCAGCAAGCATTTACTAAATTCATACCATTTCCTAGGAACAAAATGCTCTATTATGTTTTAGTGGCCCAAAGAGAATTTTGTTACTTTAAGTGACTGAGATAATTCCATTGCAGGGTGGGCTAAACTGAATGGCAGCATCTCTGCTGGGCAGGGAGTCTCGGTCCTCACTCCAGCTATCCCATTACTGGCTTAGGGGTCCTGTTTCAGGAAATAGTTCCAGAATCCTCTCCTTCCAGAGTTGTTTCCTGGCCTTGGAGTAACCATTCTGCTTCTTGAGCACCCTCAGCTTGGGAACCAATCACTTTGCAGGGCTCACAGCTCCGAGGACTCCATGCTCTTCCCATGATGCTTAGCTCTTTGTTTAGCTCATTCTCACTTGGGCAGTAGGTGGCTTAAGACCTTTCCTCTTCCCTTCTCCTGCCTCCCTGTCATCTGGAGCAATCCTGACCATTAAGTCTTTCCTATGAATTCTCTGAGAAATTCTATCATGTGTACCAACACTGCTCTCTGAAAGAAAGTGGCCTGATTCATGAGGATTAACTTGTTTTGTAAGGGCTATCAATAGTCATTTTATTTATTACTCACCCATTTCCAAAAACTATGTGAAGCAAAAAAAATTAAAAAGTCAGTATCAAACAATAAAAATAGTAAAATCCCTGTGGGGGAAAGATCATTATAATTTGTTTAAATATTGACAAATATTTTTTCTCATTAAGCAGTTTTATTTAAATTTATGCATTTCCAGATAGTTATTTTCTTACTTGGCTTCTAATTCATAAATTCAAAGCAAAGGTAAAAACTGCACATCTACCATCTAAGTACAATTATTGATATCAATGGTAAATGTGAAGATGGGGCTTAAAAGGAATGATAAAAGAAAAATTACTGGTATATTTAATTATTCAAGGCACCATTGATTCTAAATGAATTATGATAGTAGAACTGTGTATTGAAAACTAGATTAAAGGCCCAATAGTAATAACAAGTATCAAGAGTATCAAGCATTTTGCCCCTTTTACAGATAAATTATCTGAAAGAAGTCAAATAATTTGCACAGAATCATAAAATAAGTAAATGATAGAGACTGGATTCAAGCCTAGATCTTCTGAATCCATTTCCACTTCATTTTTCTGCCTCCAACATCACCAAAGTATTAACAAGAGGAAACTGGAAGAGTTGAAAGCAAAGAATGAAACTATTTCCAAGATGGGTAAGAAAAGAAGTACAAGAAATAGTGCAATTACTTATTATTATTTTTTGCATATTTTAATAACAAATAAAACAATGATTCAAAGCTCAACACACCACCCAATGTCTCAATCATTGATATATATATATATATGCCAATTTAAAATTTTAAGTGGGAAATCATTATGTCCATTTTATTTTAGAACTATGCCAGTTAAAAAAATTATTCAAATACAATTCACATATAACTTGCTTCAGATAATGAGTGTTAGAAAAAAACATCTAGTAAAAGATTCTCACAACTCAGAAATACATTTCCCCCTGAATGGTTCTATGAACTAGAGTTTAAGTGAAGCATTTTTAAGACAAATATGATTTGATAATTCTACATTGTAAACATATATAAAAACAGCACATTGTGCCCCATAAATCTCTATGCTATTTGCCAATTAAAAATAAAATAAAATTTAAAAACAAAAGATCAAACTGAATTGAACCCTGAGTAAAACGATGTTTTAATAAAATTTCACAGATGCATTTATTCTGAGCTCGTTTGCCTATGTGTTATTTATGACAACATCTAGGAGAACGGTTCTCAGGGGTTGGCTTTATTGCAGTATGTTAATTAAACTTAATTTTCCATTATTCCCTGCAGTTATTCTTTAGTTCTTCCCTTAAGATTTTCAAACACACACACACACACACCCCTACCTTCCAGAAGAAATGTAAGAAATATTTTAATTTCATCATAATCTATCATTGAGAATACACCCAATGTCTAGTTTTGCATATAGGAAGGATGAAAAAAATGAGAAGGAAAAATAGGGCTCACTTATCATACAAGTAAAATGTATGGCTAAGGCGTGCACAGAATGATAATGTACATATTTTCCCAGATGTTCAATCCCTCTTTTATTCTTTATTCTCTTAAGAGGGTTAGGAGGTTTTTTCTATAAGAAAGGTAGAAAAAAAACAGCATTTGGGGCCCCATGTTTCCTTTTCTGGTGTTTTAAACTATAAGAAAACAAGTTACTCTTGATATATATAAATATAAATATATATATATATTTACTCAATATAAAAAAGAAAAATCTCCTCAATTTAAATAAGTCCTTAAAAATAGAGGCTACTTTACTTTCATTTTAATGGATTTTTGAAATTTGCATTATCTTTTCTCATTTAATGGAACTCTGGCATCAAAAATTCAGAGTTCTGCTTAGCATTATTATCATATATTCTAATAATGCATTTTACAAACCTGCAAAATCATAGATGTGTGGTAGAAGAATGTTTTGTTTAATTGAGAGCCATCTTCACCTGGTATAAAATGCCACAGCTAGATTCTATTTCATAGGCAAGAAAAATGGTGATTGCTGGGCTATGTGTATAGAGTTACTTTTGATTATGCTTAACAGCCACACCAAGAAATGGCTCCAAACTTAAAGTGACTCAATAAATAGGACTGCATTTAAAGCCACAAAAAAATTTTGCAAACTTATTTCCTAGTTATCAGAAAATACTCTACAAGGAGAATTCATTCCAGAGACATAAATGGCCTAATATAATGAAATAATTACAATTATAATTAAATAAAACCAAGCCATCTAGGTCTGCTTAGCTCTATAACAATCTCCAGGATTATTGTGTCACTGGGAGAAGGAGGAAGAAGAAATTACTTTTCAGGATCTTCCAGTATCAAAGAGATCTCCAGATTTCAGGGCCTGAGAGGGGGCCAAGAAGAAATATAGCTATATTCCACACACCTACATTTTGGACAACACTGCCCCCCACCATACAATGGTAGTCCCATAAGATTATAACAGTGTCAAAAAATTCCTATTTGCTAGTGACATCATGGCCATGATGATGTCATAGTATACCATTGCTCATATTTTGCAGTGATGCTGGCATAAACAAACCCACTGAGCTGACAATTATATAAAAGTAAAGCACATAAGATTATATATAGTATATAATATTTGATAATAAATGACTACGTTGCTCGTTTATGCATTTGCCATACTATGTTTTATAATTACTTTCCAATTTACTCCTTCAACTAATTAAAAAAAAGAAAGTTTTCTATAAAACAGTACATCACATTAAGCCAGCACATCATGCATCTCCTGGCTGAAACAAGAGGCCATTTCAAGTGATTCATCTATACCACTCAACCTAGGTTCAAGAACACTCTGTGGTGTTGGAACAGTGATGAAATTGCCTAACAATGCGTGTTTCAGAACACATCCCCATTGCCAGGCAATGCGGCTGTGAATACCAGAGCAGTTGAGGCTGAAATGACCCCCTTCCTGTCAATCCCACTTCCTTACACCTTTCACCTTTCATATTCTATTTTCTCATCTCCACAATTTCTGAGTCAGTAACAATAGGCATGACAGAGCTGATATACAGACACCATATATAATTAGCATTGTGAGTATATTTGGTGTTTAGTATCACTGTTATTGTGAGTGATACTCAAATGAGGAATAAAGAGTATTTACAGACCTCCTGGAGAAATAATGGTAGCAAATGCACTGAGCTGGAGCTTATGGTAGAAGATCTATACAGAGTTGGAGATTACGATTGGAAAAGCCTCCCTATAAACTGAGTGTGGAATTTGGGGAATAGAGAGACGAGGTTAGACCCTGAGCAGCTTTCTCTCTCTCCTATGAGATGTAGATACCAGAAGCCTATCACAGATAAGGAATACAGTATTCAACACAGTAAGGAAGGGGATTCCCTTCCCATTGGGCCAATTAATCTCTCCCAGCTTAGAAGGTGACCCAAAGTCTCTAGTTTCATATAATTTTAAAAATCACTATAATTGTTCAAAATTCAATAGCTGTCACATTGTCTAGGATGGCTGTGAATCAAATGATAGACAGTAATAAGTATTGGCAAGGACATGGAGAAATGAGCTTTTTACACCAGTGGTGGGAATGTAAAATGACACAGTCTCTTAGTAAAATGGTTTGACAATCCCTTAAAAAGTTAAACATGGAGATATCATATAATGCAACATTTCTACTCTTAGGTATATCCAAAGAAAACTGAAAACAGATTTTTGTACAAAAACTTGTATACAAATATTTATAGAAGAATTACTTATAATAACCCCAAAGTGGAAATAACTCAACTATCCATCAACTAATAAATGAGTTAACAAAAGGTAGCATAACCATATAATAGAATATCTCTCAGCCATAAGAATATATGAAATATTTACCTTGAAAAGATTTTACTAAGTGAAAAAAGCCAGACACAAAAGGTCATATATATTACATGATTTATTTGCATGAAATATCCAGAACAGGCAAATCCATGGAGATAGAAAATAGATTAGTGGTTGCCAGAGGCTAGGAAAGCAAGGAAATAGAGATTGGTTGCTAATGTACATGGGATTTCATTTTGAGGTGAAATAAATATTCTAGAATTAGATAGTAATTTGGTCTGTACAACTTTGTGAAAAACAGCTGATTTGTATATTTAACAAAAGTGGCCTTATGGTCTGTGAACTAGATCTCAGTCCCCATCCAAAAAAATAAACTGTTGAGGAAAAAAATCAATATCCACTTTACTTCAACAAATTATATTAAACTAGATTGAAGGCAAATGGGAACCTAGATTTAACAAATGCTCTAGTGAGCCTACATGAGTCACCTAATTCTTTTCTGCTTCTTCGTTTTCCTCATCTGTAGGAAGAACGGAACAACACTTACCACCCACATTTGTGATAAGACCTGAGTATATTTTTGAAATGCCTGTGTCTTCCAGAAAAAGGTGATACACAAATACAAGGTATTGTTATTATAAAAGAGTCAGCAATGAACACTAAGTGGCTTTAAATAGAGTCACAAGGTGGCAGTTAAATCTTAAACATATGTGCAGGTACGCCTTTCATAGCAAGGAGAGGCCCATCTGATGCACTGTAACTCTGAGTGGGTCATTTTTGGTGACAAAGCCAGAAAGACACACAAGCACATGCATGTGTGTGTGCATGCACACATATGCACACTCAACACACACACACACACACACACACACACACACACACACACCTCTACCTTTGAAATTCAAGCTCTAGCTTTTTACTCCCGTGGTGTCCTGAATATTAGACTTTGTTTTCCAAATTGTCCACAAAATTGTCAACTCCAAAGGTGCTTTAGAAAATTAAGTTGGGCATTCTTCACTTTACTCAGAATGATAATGGTGCTTCAGAGGTTCTGGCCAAATCACTTTTGCTGTATTCAAAAGGATCTCAATCCTCTTCTTTCAGATGTCTTTTAAGGCATTAGAAAGAAAGAATAAGATTCTGCAATATAGAAAGGTATTAACATTATTAGTTTAACCTTCCGTGGAAAGGAGGAACAGCCTAGGAAATGCTTTGAATCCTCCCTTCCAAACAGCCATTGCAAATGATGACTGTTCACCCTCAACTCATGGTAAAATAAACTTAACTTCTTAGAAAAGAATCTTCTTGATCGTCACTTACGATATATACAAATGAGTCTAGGATTCACACAGTGCAGAAGCCAAAGCAAAGCAGGCAGGCCGGACCATAGTGTACTCTCCCTACACCCTTCCTTGTCCTGTCCTGCTCCTTATGGCTGGGCAGGTGCACTGGGGGGAGAGTACATGTACCTCCTTATTGTGGAGAAGTATGTTCCCACAGCCTGCACTCTTGGTGTCTTCCCAGAGCAACAGCTGAAGGAGAGGTAAAGCTGAAATGCTGTTGGAGTGAAGGGCCCTGACTCTAGCAACCCATCTCCTCTCTAGTTCTTCCCTTCCTTCAAAGCGCTAAAGAAGTCAAATGAAAGACAGGCTAAGCCCGATTTGGAAATGTCAATGTGCATGATGAATTCCACAGAAACTTCTTTTCCCCTTTCCGTATTTCCCTCCTATCCCACGGAAGAAGGAATATTCACCAAGAATATATTTTTAGAAATACTGTAAAGGAGCCAAATGCCTATACTCCCAGTACTTGGGAGACTGAGACAGGAGTAACACAGGTTGGAGGACATCCTTAGCAATGTCCTAGCAACCTAGTAAGACCCTGTTTCAAAACAAAAAATTAAAAGGACTGGAGAATAGCTCAAAGGCAGATGTCCCTGGTTTCAATCCCCAGTAATACATACACACACACACACACACACACACACACACACACACACACACACACATTCCCCACTTTACCTGGACAAATGTAAAAAAGCTACATGGTTAAGGAAGAAAATGCTTCCCTCTACAATAGTATCTTTTAATAAAATATTGTTGGGGGGGCGTGGGGAGGTGTGCACATGCACACATGCATGCACAACTATGTGAGATGAAGTGATGGTCCTATTTTATTCAGTGAAACTCCTCAACATTCTACTTCATTTAACATGTATAAATACAGCTTACCACTATTGACATCTCATTATAGAAATTAATAACCCAAGTCAGGACACAGTTTGTTCCCATGCAAGGACATTCCTAAAAAACAGATGGAGGTCAGCATTTCCTAAGGGTCCTATCACTTAAGTAAATGGTCAGAATGAGTGCTGTGGAGTGAATGGCCCATGACAGGACGAGGCATTGCTGTGGAGGCAGAGCTTCAGGGAACAATGGAATGAAGACAGACCAGACAGGACAGGCCATCCGGCAGGCTGCCCAGAAAAATTCCCACCACCTCTGCCAGCTCCCAAACTGCCGGCATAGGGGATTTCTGCTGTTACACAATCAACTGGGTTCTCTTGCCTGCATGGCATGTTGAGAGAAAGATGTTTAGGGGCCAGATAAATCATCTTCTCTGGCTGTTCAAATAGCATCTTCCTTAAATATCAAGTTGAAAAGAAAACTCATATTAAAACTTGGCCAGTTGGTTATTGTTTTCAGAAAAAAAAATAATGCATCACATTATAAAGAATAATTTATTTATAATAAATTATTATAAATAATATGGTAGATAATATGGTGGAACATGGTAGAGAAATTGTCATGACATCCCTTAGAGAAGGTAAGGATGCCCTTTCATGACCTGTGTCCCAGGTTTGAAGGAAGATTGCTTTGTCACACTATTAATATAGATGCACTAAGACATCACTACTGGAAGTGAGATATCCACACACACATACACATACATACACATATGTGTGCAAAATCTGACCCATTTTAAAATGGACAAATGGAAGGGCAAAAAAAATTGATTATTATTATCAGTGGTTGATGTTTATTATTTTAAGTGACACAAACACTTAAATCTATGTAACAATGATTCCAAGAAATGTTGCTCTAAAGAGTTCCTGAGATTGTACTCAGGCTTGAGTGAACTAGTCCAAGTATGGGATCAAATGTATTACAAGTTTTCTTCTCTGCATTTGGCTAAGTCCCAACTGTCCATTTGTAAAGGGAGAGACGTGTGCAAATGTTATCCAATGCATTATTTCAGCAGGCTGATGAAAGTAAGAGCTGCCCTGCCCCTAAAATGCAAGCTCAAGGGAACTCAGTAACACCAACTGAGTGGTGTGGTGAGTGCTAGGGTTTACATTTGTCTGCAACAGATTTAGAATTGTCCACATTTGCTTTCTGATACAGGGATGCCAGGAAGAGGTCCGACGGCTTGATGAAGGTGAACAAGATTGTCAGTAGCAGAGATCAGCCCTGTCCTTTTCCCCTGCCAATTGAGTTGTCAGCAGTCAGTTCAGAGCACACCAGTGAGAAAATCAACACATCTTTTATTTTTAATTGGGATGACTTAGTTTTCTTCTGGGAAATGTGTTTTAAAAATTGATCTCTCTGGGACTAAGATAAGCTGGCTGCTCTCAAATGGGCAAGGAGCAGGGTCCAGCAACTTCATTATTGGTTTCACCTCTTATTAAATGTGTGACCCAGATTGAGTTTCTTACTCTCTTTATACCTTAAGTTTTCCCATCTCCAGAACAGCAGTCTTGCTAGTATTGCAGTTTATTTAAAAAATCATTTATATGCAGCCCTAAAACAAAGAACAGTTTCTGATAAATGTTACATTTCTTTATCATTCCTAAGGAGAAATAGCTGTTACTAGGGCAGAACATACTGTTAGTAATTATAGCATCCCATACAAGGCCAGGTTTTACCTCTGACTTATCAAATTATTTATGTAATGGATCTTAAGCCAGAATCACATGGAAGCCTTGTTTAAAGCGTGTTGCATTCTCATCCCAGGAAATTTGAATCCGACAAGTTTGGGGAGGAATCTGTATTGGAACAATCTTACTGATGATTTGGAATCTTTGAAACCCACTAGGTTAGAGGAATGAGAAAACAGTCATTTGATTTACTCCAAAAATTTTATCATTTACATTAAAAGATACATTTGAGTCAGGCTTCATCACACATACACCCACATACACACCTGTAATCCCAGAACTTGGGAGGCCGAGACAGGACAATCACAGGTTGCAGGCCAGCTTTAGCAATTTAGCGAGACTCAGTTTCAAAATAAAAAGGACTGGGAGTATAGCTTGGAGGTAGAAAGCCCCTGTGTTCAATTCCTACTACCAAAAAAAAAGAAAGGCATCTGAATAGTTAACAAAAATGTTAAAAAATAAATAAGTAAAAAACCTTAGCTTTTAACTTTACGTAGACATGACCTGAATCCGTTAGTGCTTCCATTAGCTAAGATAGAAAGTAGAAACTGTAAAGCTTTGTGACTTTGCAGATTTAAAATTCTAGTTCAAATGTCATGACTCTCTGTGAAGCCTGCCTGACAATCATCCTCCCTATGGGAGTCATCAAGTCTTCTTTGGCTCCCAGATCTTGGCAAATGGTACTTAGATTCATTGCATATGTGGTCCCACCAATTGCGAGTTTCTGGAGGGGCAGACCCTGCCTTGTGCACATCTCCTCCCTCCTGCGACATAGAACCAGTTGCCAGTGAGCATCACATAAATGCCTGCTGGTTTCATTATGTTGAAAGTTTCTCAAAAGCAACTTATCCTAGAAAATTGAGAACACAGAGAAAATTGAAATGTAACTACCGGTAACATTTTGAAAATTTGTTTGAACTTGAAGTATATCAAATTCTTCAAGAAAAGATGTTTTCTAGTCTCAAATTATTTCTCTCAGGAAGGAAAAGTGCAGTAATTTGCTTAGAAATTTACTCTTCAGTGTTGAGTTAGCATCTTATGTAAGTACAACCCCCCCTCCTTCTCTGTGTAACTGTTTTTAAATGGTTTGACAATGGATGAATAATGTTTTTGCAAGCCTTTGAAGATGCCAAACATACAAACACACAAACATAAAAAAACCCAAAACTCTTCCCAAATACATTTAGTGAGTACTTAATTACTCTTTCTAAGCATATGATATTATAAAACACAAGAAACAGGACCTGTTTAGCACCTGCTGAATGACATGAAGGAAACTTCTCATGAAGTGTCCATGGGAGCTGGCAATTGGGCTACAAGAGCAGCAAGCAACGTGCCAGCCACAGCAAAAGCTGAGCAAGAGTTTCTAAACTGTCCTCGTCCTTTGAGAGCTCACAGCCTGTGGATATGACAGATTCAGGATCAATTAATTACGAGGCTAAAGGGAAAACAACGCACGAAACAATGTACAGCTGTGTTATGGGAATGAAGAAAGAGCTGCCTGGGGTCAAGTTTGACAGACTAGAAAACATTTGATCTGAGCCTCGAAGGATGGATAGGAATTCACCCAATGATATTCCTATGGACAGGTGGTAGGTTTATCGAGCATGTTTTTCAAAATAGTCTCTGAAAAAGTTCAACAATAAGATATGAACCAATGGAGGACTGGGGAATAAAGTAGGCCTCAGCAGATGCTAACTGCCCAGACAGTACATTTAGACCACATCAAACCCAGTTATGCTCATGAAAATGCAGGCAGCAGGATGTCCAATTTAATAGGGGAGAAAAAAGGAAGGCCCCATAAAATAGAATTTATTCATTTCCCCCAATAAAGACTAAGCCCCTTCATGTGCTCCTGTTAATTCATGAACTTTCCAATTTATATTCCAAGAACTCATCCTGCTGTTTTGAAAGAGCTGTTACAGATAATCTGCAGGATTTTATTTGGGCCGCATGACCTTAATTTTTATTTCTGCTGCACTCAGCTCAATGTCTCCTCATTTGCTGGAGTCAGAAATGGGATATTTAATTAGATTCCTTACCGACACCTAGTGGTAAAGATTGGAACCAAGGAGTGTTTCAACAGGAGCATTTGTTTGTGCCTCTATATTCAGGCGTTGGTTCAAGCCGACTCTCATATTTCAAGCTGTCTTTTCAACCCACCCCATCCTAATGATACTAAAGCAAAGTCTCACAAGCTGTTTGTCCTGGAAGCTGATTAGAGAGAGGAAAGGCAAAAGAGAAGAACAAAGTAGAAAGAGCGAGAAGGAGACTATTGACTGAGGGATGGGATGGAATTACAGAGGACATGAGATCCACAATAGGGCTTTTATCTTTATTTACTCATTTGACCATGTTCATATCAAGAAATAGAAATGGCTCAGTTAAAAATTTTCTGTCTTTCCCATTTTGTTTTTTCTTTGCTTTTGTGTCTTTTTGTTTGCGGTACTCGAGATTGAAACCAGGGGCATCCTACCTCTGGGCTACACCTCCAGCCCTATTTTATTTTATTTATTTTTATTTTAAAACAGAGCTTCATTAAGTTGCCGAGGGCCTCTCTGAATTGCTGAGACTGGCCTTGAACTTGTGATTCTCCTGTCTCAGTCTCCCAAGTACTGGGATTATAAACATGTGTCACCATACTCGGCTTCCATTTAGATTTGAAAGATTAAAATAAACATCTTTAAAACTATTTTGACATGCAGAACATATCCAAATTTAGATTTTTTTAACAAAAAAGTTTTATTGTCATGAATTATAAAATGTCTTTCCCATTGCTCAGTTTCTGTCCTTGCCCTATCTTATGATGTCAACTTGTTTTTCTCATTAAATGGATCTGTTGAGATGGGAACATTATTCCGTGAATTAGTGTTCCTCTAAAAACAAGGTAATGACTCTTCCCAACATGTACTGTCAAAAAAACAGTCAACCAAAGTAGCAAAAAAAGCATAAGAAGTATAGAAATTAATGCATTAAATTTAATTTTTTTTATCAAGCATACTACAGGACAGTGTGGGTGCTTGTGGCAGCTTTAAACGAGTCTAAGAGTCTAAGAGGCCAATCCTACAAAAATTTCATCCTCATATTCTGAGGGAAATCATGAGAGAAATGATTGCCATAAATGAATAATGACTGAGAAAACACAGAGAACAAGAACAATGCTAAAGGGCTGTACTCAATAAACTAAAACTTTTGTTGTTGTTATTTTTGTTTTTGTTTTTGTTCTGGTTTTGGTACTGGATATTGAACTGAGGGACATTCTACTTCTGAGCTACACCTCAGCCCTATTTTATTTATTGTTTTGAAACAGGGTCTCACTAAGTTGCAGAGGGCCTCACTAAGTTGCTGAGGCTGGCTGTAAACAAATCCCTGATCCTCATGTTTCAGCCTCTCAAGTGCTGGGATTACAGGCGCGCACCACCCTACCCGGCTTAAAACTGATTTTTAAGAATGCAGACAAGTGAGCCTTCAACTCTCAGTATGCCTTTGGAGCGGCTAATTGAGCAGAGCTCTTTGCCTGCATCCTATGGTCTGGTGCCTTTGCCAACAAATGGGATCCACCACCTACAAATTGAGATCTATGAAGGCTCTGGGCCCACTAGAACTTTACCTGAAACAAAAGGATCCACTCTTTTGGAGGTGGGATCCAGAGATGGTGGTGTATAGAGTTGGACTGATATTTAGGCCCAATTCCCTATCTGACTCCCTTGCTCCCAGGTTCCAGACCTGACACTGGCCTATCAATCTTCACTCGCTTGCTCCTTTGACTGTGCTCTGCCCCGTGTCTCAAGTGTCCACTTCATACACTTCTATTCACCATTCATGTCCAAAGACACAATCACTTTTTGAGGATAATCTTTTCCTAACTTTTCCCCCACCCAGTTATCCATTCTGTTTATTCTATTTTCACAGAAATTTATACAGATTTTAACATACCATTGCATTGTGATAATTCATTGACATCTATTTCATTCTATTAAATCATGGCTTTTGTGGATGGAGTTATGCTATGTAGCCTTAGATTGTCAGTCCAGCTTATTTAGCGATTGATTAAGTATTAGTTGAGCATGTAGTGTGCACTGTGCACTGAGATGGGCTTTGGGGATGGAACAACGAATGAGATACCGTATCTGCCCTCAAAGTGCTCATAACCTGGTGGGAAAGACAAGCAAGAAATTACATCATATTGGTAATTTCTAGTGAATGCTAAGGTTGGGGTAAGCAGAGTTCTGGGGAGCACAGATTGGGGCTATTTGGCTGGTAAAAGAGTAGATTATAAGGAGCTTTCCTGGAGGAGAAAGAGGGCGGGAGGAGGAGGAGAAGGAGGAGGAGGAGGAGAAGGAGGAGGAGGAGGAGGAGGGAAGGGAATTCCAGGCAGCATGAGAGCACAGAGTTGTGATCCTGTGTGGTGTGCACTATCATATGTGAGATCTTTTGGATTCTCCCTGGTCCCCCCAGACAAATCCACCCACCCTCCACATCGTCACCAGAGTGGTCTTCTTAACATGCAAATATTATGATGTCCCCACCACTGAGCTTCTTTAATTGCTCCCCATCACCCACAGAGAAAATCCAGCTCCTTAACATAACCTGTGAATCTCCTCTTACCTCCCTCACCCTATGGGATTGTCCAGAAGCAGGGCTTGTTACATAATTTTGGAAGAAAAAATAAACGAGTAAAAGGTTGACTAAGTGGTTAGTGAATTGTAGGTAGAAGAGAATAAAAAATGAATAAAGTAAATTTGTTTCATTTTTATAGTCCACAATTCTCCTATATACATCCTCACAGGGCTTGTTAGGTAGCTGCAGTTAGGGTAGCTAAGAGTCCAAAGAGTATTCATGAGTCAAAATACACTTTAAGTAATTTATTTGGAACTCTATTTTAGAAATAACTTTAAGTATCAGAATAATATTAACACAACTTTTGTTTTACTCTTCCATTTTTTAACACTTACTGTACACATCATAATATACTAAGCATTTTTCAATGCATTTATTTTAATAAAAAACCATAAACATGCAAGAAGGTAGGTGCTATGGTAACTTCATTTTCCAGTTAAAGAAACTGAATATATTTATTTATTCATTCATTCATTCATTCATTCATTCATTCATTTAATTTTGGTACTGGGAATTGAACCCAGAGACATTCTACATCTGAACTACACCTCCAGCCCTATTTTATTTTATTTTTTTATTTTGAAACAGAATCTCACTAAGTTGTGAAAGGCTTCATGAGGTTGCAGAGGCTGTCTGCTAACCTGCAATCCTCCTGTCTCAACCTCCCAAGTACTGGGATTACAGGTATACATCACCACAACTGGTTAATAAACAGAAATTTAAGGTTAAAGCACTAGCAAAATGTCACTGTTTGTAAATGTCAGGGCTGAAATTTGAACCCAACTCTGTCTGACTGTAGTATTCATGTTCTTAAATACCTAGGATGTGCTGAACTGATTGACTCTGTCTAGAACCTTGCATGGACCAGAAGAGAAGGGGGGGACTGAAGCTGTTTAGGTTATGGCATGAGGACTCGCCTTCAGAGTCCTCACCTCGCTGGATCTCCAACCTCTGTCCCAAGCCCAGGTCCATTACAGCAGCATCCGTGTGTACGTGCAGGAAATTTGATCCAGTGGCTGGGACAGGTGGGACACAATCTAAATATAGGTTGACCTCAAGTTCACACTAGTTTATAGTGCCCTATCTGTGTGAAGTGGCATCACCAAAGCAAACTAGGATTCTGAGACTCAAGGTTTGAAACAGAGAGAGGCAAGGGATGGACAGGGAACCAACATAACCTCCTAAGCACATCATCAGGCTGAGAGTCAGGTATGAGAGTCCAGTCCATACAGGCACCACGTACATGATAGTTGGTGGAAGGCTGATTTCATGGACAGCTAGGTAAGTATAAGTGTTTCCTTTTTTTTTTTTTTGTGGTACTGGGAATTGAACCCAGGGATATTTTACCTCTACACCTCTGGCTCTATTTTTTATTCTTTATTTTGAAACAGGGTCTCACTAAGTTACTGAGAGCCTCACTAAGTTGCTGAGGCTGACTGCAAGCCTGCAATCCTCCTGTTTTAGCCTTCAAAGTACTGGGATTACAAGTGTATGCCACCACACCTGGCTCGAGTCTAAGTGTTTCCATATACCAAGATACCAAGCCTATGGTAATAAACGGATTCTTTCACCTGTTGATGAGGTGTGGCATCTGCTTGTCTCCCTGTCCTGATAAAATAGTTAAATAGACAGGGCAAAGTCTGAGTTAACAGTGAAGAACTCACTCTCTACACCTGAGGAGCAAGAGAAACAGAATGGCCGTGAGAATTCTTGGCATTTTATCCAGGATCTCCACCAAAAATTCATGAAACCTGACAGCTGGATTTTAGGATTATGTGGGAGATATTTGGGGGAGAAGAGAATCATTCTATGGTGCCTTTAAATAATAAGACTTTAAATAAAAAGTTCTTATTTTAGGAAAACCATCGGTTACCTGTATTTCCAACTAGTACTGAAAAAGTGACAACTTAGTATCATATAGCATCATAGCCAGATGCTACAAATGGTGACCTGCTATTTTATCACTTTTAAGAGCAAAATTTCGCACATATATGAGTTTAATGTATTATACTTGGTGGCATGAATTTTGAATGTTAGGTAGGTACATTGCAGTGGATTTTATTCATCTTATTATTACCTATAAAATATAAGAAGACTACAATTTAGTCCTTTAATTAAATAAATTTCTTTTATTAACTAAAAATAAATAGATAATCTGATGAAAAATAAATGCAATTTTAGCTCAAAGTCAACTTATGTCTTTTACTTTTCTGAACACTCTAGAATAGAGACATCATCTGTTTTCTTTTCTTCCAGATATGCGTATTATAGTGCTTTCAACTGCTACCTGTTCCCAGTGATAATGGGCAAATGATCATCATTTATTAAATATTTTTATCAAAAGTTAGTATTTTCAAGTTGCATTCTGAGTAATTAAATGTTAAAACAAAAAATACATGACATTACATAGATATTTAATACCAACCCTTAAATATGCTAGCAGCAAGAGATAATATTGTTTTATTTCCTCAAAATGGAGTTTGACCTCTTTTACTATGCAGTAATGACAATATGTCATTGAAGACTGTTATCATTATCACTATTAATAGGAGTAATCAAATTTATTACAATCAATATGCAAATATGCTACAAAATGAATCAATATAAAATAGATTGTACATCAGAGTGAATGATGGGTATAATGTGATAATGCAAGTGAAGTAAAGTGTTCATGGTGGAATAAAAGTGGTGAGTACCTCAGTGTTTACTCTAAAATTCTTCCAACTGTATTGGATGTTTCAAAATTTTCACAACTGTTGTAAAAAAGAATCAATGGGAAGTGAAATAAAATAACCTTATACTTTCATTCATGGGACTTCTTCAAAATTATTTACCATGTGTTTATTACCAACAATGTAAGGAAAAAGAAAAAATGGTTTCAAGAGATTTTTTTCATAATTCTGAAAATAAATCAACACAAGTTTTATTTCTAATGAAAAAAGCTATTTATATAAAATCTTAAAAATGAATTTTTGTGTGTATTTGTATTGTGTGTGTATATATGTATATCCTGAACATTTTTTGAGGTTTTATATATAGTCACTAAATTATCTTGAAAATTTTATACATAAATATATATGTGTATGTACATATGTATATACATATGTATTAGAAGATGTAGAGAATGAAGAGAAGTTGGAAAATAAGAGAAAGGAGCCATGAAAGAAATTGAAAATATTCAAACAGATCTGAGATGAGATGTGACAGTTTAAGTTTAAAAATAGTAAAAAAAAAAATGCTCTGTCTGAAATATGTTGAAAAACCCCTAGAAGGATTGTTTTCTACCTATAACACAGGCAGGATGAACATTAGTAAGCACGTCCACTGCAGTCAGGGGGTTTAATATTGATTTATTCTCCCTGGCTATGAATCAGCACTACTGCCAAGGCTCTTTGAAAAAGCAGACCCTGAAGGGTCCACCCCTCTAAGATGCAAACTCAGTAGATCAGGGATAAGTTGGGCATCTGTATTATATTTAATGCCAGAGGAGATCCCCATGCACAGCTGGCTCTGAGTACTATTTCCTTGCCCCTTAAGATGCAGACAGTAAATTATTTCTTAGTCATGAGATCAGTAGACCTATAAATTTCTCTTTAAATTATTAGTCCTTGCTGTGGTTTCCTCCCATTTTGTTCACTTCTATTCTGTTAGGTGAAAGGATGTTATTTTCTCTAAGGTTCAAATAAACACCATTTCACACTTGAAGAAAATACATTTGTAAGACCTAATTGTGGTTTTTTTCTTTATTCTTGAAAGGCTTAATGTAGAGAAGAGGAAGTCAGTTTAATAGAGTTTGCAAAGGGGACTAGCTTAGGATGTAAGAAGGTAGAGAGAAAAGAAGAGAAGGATGATATCAACTCACAAAACCCTGGTAAAATATTTATATCTTTTATCCTTTTGAATAACTTTTAAAAGGATTGAAAGAGAAAATCATCAGATACCTGGGTGCAGTGGCACATGCCTGCAATCCTAGCACTTGAGAGGCTGGGACAGAATTGTAGACTGAGGTCAGACTCAGGAACTTAGCAAGACTCTGTTTCAAAACAAAAAAAATAAAAAGGACAGGAGATGAAGCTTGGGGGTAGAACACCCCTGAGGTTCAATCATTCCCAGTACTAGGAAGGAAGGAAGAAAGGAAGGAAGGAAGGAAGGAAGGAAGGAAGGAAGGAAGGAAGGAAGGAAGGAAGGAAGGAAGGAAGGAAGGAAGGAAGGAAGGAAGTCAGGCAGGCCATGGCTATTCAGGCTCAGTAGGGTGGAGGGTGGTCATGAATTCCAGTGATTTGAGACCACTCCCCCACCATAATTATTAGCAATGTCTCCTTTCACTCTTAAAAGTACCCTGGACTTTAGATAAATTACACGATCACTCTAAGGTTAAGGGAGAGTGTTTGGGGGATCAGATTTGAATACAGATTTGACAAGTGTCTTACTTCACTGAGCCTTTGTACTCCATTTGTAAACTGAGAATGATCTTGAAAGTCATTTTGAAGGTTAGATGATCCAGGTGCCTGGTCTAGTCTAGCACTGCATGGGGGCTTAGGAGGCAGAAGTGGTGCTATGGTATGTCCCCCCAAAGCTCATGTTTTGAAAACATACCCCCCGATGCAGCAAGGTTCAGAGGTGTTGATTTTAGGCAGTGATTGGATCAAGAGAGCCCTGATCTCATAGTGAGTTAGTCTATTGATAGCTGGATGGACTACTGGGAGTTGGGACACTGAGTTGGAGGAAGGACATCAATGCGGGCACACCCCGGCAGGGCTTGTCTTCTGACTGATCCATCCCTCTCACTGCTTTCCCAACTGCTGTGAGCAGAGCAGGCTTTCTCCACCACACCCTTCTGGGTGAAGTTCTGCCTCACCTGAGGCACAGAGCAATGGAGCTGGCTGACAATGGACTGAGAGCTCTGAGCCTGTGAGCTGAAACAAACATTTCCTCCTCTAAGTTGTTCTTGTCAGGTATTTGGTCACAGTGATACGAAGCTGACTAACACATCTGATTAATAATGCAAACTTAAAAAACAGCCTGCATTGTTTTAAATCAAAACACCACTACTTCAGCCGGGCGGGCGTGGTGGCGCACGCTTGTAATCCCAGCATTCGGGAAGCAGAGACAGGAGGATACGGGTTCGCGGCCAGCCTCAGCTACCTAGTGAGGTCCTCCGCAACTTAGTGAGACCCTGTTTCAAAATAAAGAATAAAAAATAGGGCTGAAGGTATAGCTCGGAGGTAGAATGCCCCTGAGTTCAATCCCCAGTACCGCAAAAATAAAAAACAAACAAACAAAAAAAAACACCACTACTTCAAAGAAGGGAAACCTGGAACAATTTTTTTTTTATCTTCTCAATTCCTCAGTTTCTTCTATATATCATGTACAATACCTGGCATACAGTAAATGATCAGTAAATGCAATATATTTTTATTAGTCCCAGAAAATTATATTTTTATCTTATTTGTAAATAAAGTGACATCTCAATGTGAAAGGCATAAAAATACTCAGGGTAATCCTAAGTCTCATATAATATCAGCTTTCATTTTGGCTTTAGCAATTTTTGCCATTCTATTATTCTTCATTTAAAATTATAACTATTTTTGTAACTTTGTTTTAGATTTCACAGAACCTTTTCTGGTTTATTATCTTTCTATCATTATCGTCTTAATTTCCATGTTAGGTGTTCTATAGCCCGCAGGACTATATTGAGGCGTGACCTTGGGGTTGCCTTCTTGATCAAATGAAGATTGGTAAAGGAACCAAAGAAGAGACTGTTAAAGAAGAGACTGTGCCCAGAAGCTAAAGGAAAATCCATAGCAAAACACTTGTTTCAACCAAAACTTTAGCCCAAAGGAATGCTGCACAGTATCTAGGTACCAGGCATGGGGTGGTTGGGAGGAGAAACTAGAAGGCTTAGAACATTTTATGAAAACTTCCAAACTAGAAGTTCATAGCTAATATTTCTGCTCCTTAATATAAGTAAAATAATATGATAGGCTAATATCTCAAAGTAATGTTTATGTATTCATGTAGGTGTGAAAAACTAACAAAATTAAACATGATGCTATAGTCTGAATGTTTGCATCCCTTCAAAATCCCTATGTTAGAACCTGATCTCCAGTATGATGGTGTCTAGAGATAGGGCCTTTGGGAGGTGAGGTGATCAGATCATGAAGGTGGAGTTCCTGTAAAGGTTAATGGCCTTGGGAAAGAGACTCCAGAGAGCCGGCTGTCCCCTTCTATCATGTGAGGACACAAAGAGAAGGTACTATTTATGAACCAGGAAACAGACCTGCACTAGACATTGAATTTGTTGGTGTCTTGTCCTTGGACTTCCTAGCCTCCAGTGTGAGAAATAAATCTTTGTTATATAAAACCACCCAGTCTACGGTATTGTGTCACAGCAGGCCAAACAGACTATGATGCATGTCATTGTTTAATTTGTCTAGCAAAACAATTTTAAATTGCCTTACTAGCTCACCCCAGAGTATTAATGCATCTACTTCTACTGAAGTACTACTACTGAAACATACCAAGGTATAACTAGTTTATTGAAAGAGCTGAACTTGGTAGGATGCAAGTAGAAAGCAAATTCATTTTTTTAAACAATTTTTCTCACTTGTTCTTTCCTAACTATTGACAAATTGTTGATCGTTCTCATATAAGGACATTTTAACTTTCTTTTTCAATGAGAGAGAGAGAGATTTCAAACTCTTATTTATTCAGTTTAAAACCTTCCCTTCGCCTCACCAGAATCTGTGTCATGCTTGACTGCTAAAGGAGAAGTGCAGAATGTATAGCACGATAGTTAAGGTTCTATAGCAGATTAATTCTGAAATATGGTGGATCAACACAATGGAGACTTAATTTTTCACATTAAAAAAAAGGGAATCAGCTGTAGTAAGGTAGGGGCAATGTGATTTGTGGGGGGGGGGGGTAGGAAGGAGTAGGGTGATCTGCTCATTCAAGGATCCAAGCCCTGAGAGGTTCAGCTGTCTTTAATCATGTGCATGCTCCTTGGTTGACCACATCCAAAGGGCACTGATGACATATTCCATTTCAACCAATCAAGTAAGGTTATTTTGCCCCATGTATCCTTTCCTCTCTCCCCACCCACCCCCATTTCAACTCTGCAGAAGCTAAGTACACATGAGTGAGTGGGGAATTAAAAGTTGTGGTATAGATTGTGTGGTCTTAGTTTGGCCTTCCCATAGAAGCAGATCCTAAAATAAGGATATGAATAAAAATAGTTTTGATTTGGAATAAGGTATAAGACAATCACTAGGGAGTAGGTAATGCAATCTGGGAAGGTAAACAAGACAGTAAAGTTTACACAAGTTATTGCGAGGACAACTGGAGTTTAGTCCTCCTGGGAAACAGTATAAAATGCATGCTTCAATCTTATTTCACCCAGGGTAAAGGAAGCTGGGGTATTTACCACAAATTCCAAATAGTCATGTTTGTTGTTTTCAAATTTCTAGAAGGGCTAATTTCCTGGTGTTTCTACCCTGCCATATATACGAGCCAAAAAGATTCCAATGACCAGAGAGAGCCCTCAGTCAAATAGCTTCGGGTGCTGGTGATTAGAATAAGGGTTAGTATACACTTAATCAGTGAAGGCTGAGAGCACCTGGGTAGGTCATTTCTAATGTCTGCAATGCCTTGGATATCAACACCCATCTTACAGAAGTGGAGGGGAGAGAATAAGGAAGCATTTTGTGGAAGTTAATGTGGGGCAGGATTGTAAATAAGAGCCATCACTGTCATACACATTCCACTCGGCCCCCATCTTCCTGCCAGGCCATTGTCAGATATCTTCACACATGAGCAAAAGTCACAAGAATGAGAGCTAAAGATGACAAAGCAGAAAGAACAGACCGGTTCCTTGGTGGAATCACTGAGCAACTGAATGTACTCTAGGAACTGCTGGCCCCTGGAGTTCTTATACTAGAAGAAAAGTAACTCCCTAGACTTTTAAGTTACTGAAATAAAAGAAATGAAAAGAAGAAGTCCACTGCTTAGATGATAGATCACCCTGTCAACAAATAGCAGAGCAGAGACAAAAAGACTGGACTATGCTTTTGATTTATTTTATTTGTCCGGAAGGATAATTTTTCAACTGAAAAATTATGGTAAAAGCATTTTTTGGAGCAAAGGAAGGCCATAATTACTGGCAAGATCATAAAAGAACACAAGGAACATTCAGTTGCCTTAGATAAGATAAAGTGTCCAAGTCTGGGGGAATTATATCACGGAATACACAAGAACAGACAGATTCAACCGTAGAACCACTCTGCACTGAGAACTCACCAGGAAGCAGACCCATTATAGGACCTTTGTATCTGGTTTGTGCTGTGTGCTTAGTTCACAATGTCCTCACTCATCTGACTCATCTGGATAATTAGTACTTATATCTGGTGGCTCAGCTGAGGTAGCATCTTCTCCAGAAAGCCTGTCCTGGCCCCCAGGCTTCTACAGAGGCCACTACCATAGGTGCCCTGAGCACAGTGACCACACTGCCTTCCAAAGACAAACTCCCACCTGTCAACCAGTAAGAGGACTTCATCTTCTTCCCTGTTGTTTCTCCTAGGCTTGACAGAACATTTTATGGAGGGACTATGCTAAGTGCTCAATAAATATTTCTCAAATTATTCAGCCAACTATATCATTGTATTCTTCTTGATCCTTACTTATATAGGAGTTTTCCTTCTCTGAACCCAAAGCTAAATAGATCATTTGTCTGAGCATGGAGTCATTGTTGTCTGAGTTGATAGAATACTGAGAATCCTGGGGGAGGAAACATCAAAACATATTGTGTTAAAAAAAATACCTTGGGAAGCCAAAGCTGCAGCAGTGATACCTAGAAGAATATTCTTATTCCACTCAATACTCCAACAATATACCACAGCATTTACAGCATGTTGGGATTTGTACAAATGATTCTTAAATCTTTTTAATTCTCCTAGCAGTCCTAAAATGTAGCAATTATTCTCTCCCATTCATAGCCAGGAAACAGGCTTTGAGAGCTAGAGCATCTTGCCCAGGGCCACAGAGATGGCAGGTGCAAGAGGAGGTACTGAATCCAGACCAGCTTCATCTCCAACCCTTGATCGGTGGGTTGGTTTCCTAGGGCTGCAGTAGTAACCAAGTACCAAAACTGGGAGGCTAATGAAAAAAGATTTTTTTCTCCCACAGTTCTTGAACTTGCAAATCCAAAATCAAGTTGTCAGTAGCACCATGTGTCCTCTGAGACAGTGAGTAGACCCCTTCCTTGCCTCTTCTTAGGGACTGGTGGTGGCCATCTATGTTAGCATTCCTCAGCTCAAAGCTGTAGCCTGCCTCTACCTCTGTCATCCCATGGCCCTCCTCCTGGGTGTGGGTCTTCACTTATCTTCCCCATAAGGACACTAGTCATATTGGATTAGGGCATACTCCAATGCCCTTATTTTAACTAATTACATTTAAAATCATACTACTTCCAAAGAAGGCCATGTTTGGATGTGTAAGGGGGTAGGACTTCAATATGTCTTTCTAGTGGGTACAGTTCAACCCAATACTTACCTACCCACTACAATGCTGCTCTCTGAGAAATGCGAGAGTAATTTAAACATGATTTTCTGAACCTTGAGAGCACAGAGAACAAATTATTCTGAAAAGGTACAACAGAATAACACAATAAAGTAGAAAGAATCCTAAAAAGCATACCAATTGCATTATTTCTACTTTCTATCACTGTGTTTCAGTCAATAAAATATGTTCCCTAAGCCATTACCATGTTTACAGAGATGCTGTTGCCATGGTGAAGTTTAACAGAAAGAAAGCCTTACACTTAAAAATGTTGATTTTTTTTCCATTAGGGATTTGACTTCACTATGCAGAAAAATGAATTACTTTGACCAATGTTAGGAGTAAAAGTAGACAATGGAGTTGGGTTTTATGCAACTGAGTTTCACTGAAGAGTAATGCAGGATTTAGTATAAAGAGTGGTACAAGAAGCCGGCTCTCCTCCTGTAGTGTGTGCTTGCTCTTCCAGAGCGTGGAGCTGGCCCTGAGCTGACGAGTATGTGAAGACGTCTCACCAATGGGATGTGAGTTGAACGGATGCGGCTCACTTTCAGGTTTCATGCCATCCTATCCCATCCAATGGTTAGAGGTGAGGACACCAAGGCTCCAGAGGCAGAAGATGAGAGAAGTTTAAAGCCCTGAATTACTGAGTAGAAGAAAACAGCCCACCCATCAGGACATTTAATGGACCCTGATTCTAAGAGGAGTAACTCACAGGTTGGAGTTCATGTGTTCCAGCAGTTAGTGCCATCATCTTAGCACAGGAAGTTGTGCTTTAACATAAAATACTGCTGCTATTTTAGAAAATTATGCTGGCCTAGTGATCACGTGTAGGCAGTGAGGAAATAGATAACACAATTGGGAAGCAATGTAAATCAGTGTTATATGGAGGCAGAATATTTAGTAAAATTGCTCCCTGTCATAACATGGACACAACAACTGTTGACTGAGCCTGTGACTTTAGGAGAAGTTTTCAGAAAAGGCAGCCACATTGTTTCTTTGTTTGAAAGAATGTTTCTTTCTTCCTTTCTTTCCTTCTATTTTTTAGCAAGGTACTATAAAACAAACAAAATATGACCTCACCCAAACATTTGCTGATTTGAAATCACACATGGAAATATACGACTTCATGAGGATGGAAACGCTAACTCTGCTAGAAGCTAAGTGAAAGACTGAAAATTAATTCTTAGGAAAACTTGATTGGAAGTTAAATAAAGTGATTTTGTCCTGAGGCAAAAATCAGCGTAAAGCTATTGCAGTCCCACCTGAGCCTGTCTTTTCAGCTACCTGCAAAGCAGCAGCCAGGAAGTTGAGAGATGGAGACACAGAGAGAGGAAACAGGAGACACATGAACCAGCCTTTAGGAAAGAATTTGGGATGTGGTTGCTGGTGTATGTGACTGACTGGAAATAAGTAGATCAGATCAGAAGCCTATTATATTTCTGAGGGCTTTCTAACTGCCAGAGACACCACTAAAAGAATCCATTGATTATTCAAGTCTTAAAACCCTGGGGACCCTCACAAGCAAACTCGAGGTAGAAAAGTGATTCAGAGCCCTCAGAGAGCACATTTCCTAATGCCTACTTCAAGTGGACCATGGAGAACACGAGAAAAGGAAGAAATGCTCAGAGCATGGAGTCGGGCTCCACAGAGAACAGAGGAAAGGGAGCTTCTCCCAAAGAGCAGGTTCAGGATCTAACCCAGGCAGTGCCCTTCCCATTAGGCTGGCTACTATATTCTTTGACATGTCTCATTTTTAGTTTTTTTTAAGTCATGTTCAGCTTTTTCTGACTCATCTTGTAGTTCTCCTGTTCAATATTAGGATAAGCCCTAAAACCAGATATTACTGCAAGAATCCCAGCTTCCTTGTAATGGGGAACAGCATTTAGCAACCAAGATTTGGCGTGTTCATTGTCATTAGGAGGTTGTTATTTCTAGGCCCTTTCTGCAGATAAACCTGGGATGGTAAAGGGGCTGGCGAGACCCACACCAGCATCAATTTCTTTGTATCTCTGTATCCATCTACTCATTGCCTATCCCTGACTGAGGCTTTCTGAGAATAGCACTGCTGTCTGAAGCTCTTCCTAGTCAATCCTCCCTCTACCCCCCAACCCTGTTACATGTGGCTGAACTGTCTCACTGTCTGAAGACTTCCCTCACCCTCCTGCTCACTTCCCCGAAATCTTTCACAGATATTTCTTCCAATAATCTTTTGCACATCTGATGTCTTTCTGGCATCTGCTTTTCCGGAAATTCTGACAGTGGAAGAACATGCTGTATTCTTGCAAGATAATTCATGTTTTGCTAATTGACGCATAGATAGATTTTAAAATTACTTCTGATTGCTTCTCTGCTATGAATGCTAGCCAGGCATATGTTTGTTTATTTCTAAATACTGGAAATTTTCTTTGGTCACCTTTTAAATATTATTTCAAATTTTACTGAATATGAACAGAAATCATGGCCTACTTTATGTATGTTGAAACTTTTCATTAGTATTTTCTTTATGGTCAAGTGAATATCCATTTTTTATAAAATTTTCATGAGCATAGGAACAAATGTATTGCCACATGTTGAGTTTTTTGTCAGTACACTCTAATTATTGTTTATTTAAGGCTGTTAGAACTCATTCTGCAGGAGACATTGAAGTCTGCTGTTATAATTGCCTTTTCTCCTATATTCCCTATAATTATAATATGATTTCTGCATATATTTAGCCATTAGATTATTTGTGGCATATAATTTGATGAATAATGCATCTTCTTCAAGACATATCTATATATAGATATGACAAATATATAGATATTATTCCTTGAATTATATAAATATGTCCATCCTTAACTTCATTTCTTACATATTTGAAAATATAGCTGGACATGGTGGCACATACCTGTTATCTGAGTACTTGGGAGGCTGAGACAGGAAAATCACAGGTTTGAAGCACCTTAGTGAGGTCTTCAGCAATTTAGGGAGACCCTGTTTCAAAATAAAAATAAAAATAAATGAAAAAGAAAATATTACTCCATGCTTCCCCCTCAACATTCCTCTAATACTTTTACTCAGAATGACTTCACTTTCCTCTTGTTCCCCAAGGACTCACTCCTGGGTTTGTTGAAGTTGTTTAATTATTACAGTTCTGGGCTCTTATTGGAATTTTCCTTGGAACTTTCTGCTTAAAATCTAAGAATTAGTCCTTAACACTAATATTTCAGACCCCCAGGTAGTCTATCATTATTTATCTGGATGTAACTGAATTTCATTGTTCATTACTAGGCCTGTCCTAAACATTTATGGGACCCCAGGATAAAAGAACAAAACGATGCCCACACTTAAATATAAACATATGAAAGTTATAAATCAAAGTTAGCAAGCTATTAATTTATAATTAATAAATGTTGAGTTTTCTAATCAAAATTAAAGGATTAATTTAATATAATTTAAAAGTAAATCTTTTTTGTTTGTTTTGCTTTGTAGTACTGGGGGTTGAACCCAAGGACATTCTATCTCTGAGATACACCCTAACCCTTTTTTGTTTTGAAACAGAATTTTTGCTAAGTTGCTCAGGGTTTCACCAAGTTGCTAAGATGGGCCTCAATCCTGCAATTCTCCTGTCTCAGCCTCCCAAGTCCTGGGATTACAGGTATGAGACACCCTGCCTGGCTACATTTAATAAATCTTTTATCTTTTACAAAAATAAAAGTATTCTCAATTTTAATATTCAGTGTCCAACTAGTGTTGATTATTTCAAAATAGATATCATACTTCATCATGCTATGGATAGTCTGCAGATGTGCAAATTAAAAGTAATTTTGATTGTTAATACTGCAAAATATTCTTCAGCCCCCGTATGCAACTGTTGCAAATGGCCTGCTGCTTTTTGATAACCTCCAGAACCAGGCAAGAAGAGAAACCAGAGAAAGTCTGTACTACTGGAAAATGATACTTTGATTATGGAAGGGCTATTGCATTCATGTTATCTGAGAGGAAAGACTTAGTTATTTAATTGAAGTTTCTTTCTCTAAGTAGATTCGAGACTCACATCCTTCGTGCACTGAAAGGTTTCTGGATAAGTGTTTTCCTGGCTGTTGCCCATCTGAAGAGTGGGGATTTGCAGTGAGTGTTTCTACGCCGCTTTGAGAAGTGGCTCTGATATGGAGGGGTACCTACATCTAGAGGTGTCCAAATGTTCTTTAATATATTTATCCTTGGCCTGCCTGTAATCTGAGAGGCCCTGTAAATTGTGGGTCTTAGGTCTTCTCATCTAGGCCTAAGAGGAGGTGAGCTCTGTTTCTTGTCTTCTTCATTGTCTTGTAGGATAAGGAAGATGCAGTCACCAGATTCCAGATGGAGTATGTGGATGGTACACTTCCAGAATCCTTACACACCACAGATACCTACCACCAGGTGTTTAGTTGGTTTTGATGTAGTTCATTTTCCTCTGTCTTCTGGCTTATAGCTTTGAGATAAAATAATATATACAAATATGTAGCCAGCTCACTGTATCTGTGGGCTTCAAATTTGTAGGTGAAACAAACTGAGGATCAAAATATATTTTAAGAGATTTTGTCTGAATCTGTCTGAACATGTCTACATATCTGAATATGTAGTTTTTTTCTTATCTTTATAACTGTTTACATCACATTTGCATTGTGTTAGGTATCATAAGGAATCTGGAGGTGATTAAAAGTATATAAGAGGATAGATATAGGTTATATGCTAGTACCATATTTTTATATTTTCTCTATTTTTATAAGAGATATGAGCATTCCTGAATTTTTGTATCCACAGGGGTCCTGAAACGCAATATCTGCATACACACAGATATTGAGGGACAACTATATAACAGTCACCACATATACTGCTGCTATATACCAGATGCTGTTCTAAGTACTGTGTAGCAATTAGCTACTAGTCAATTTAAGCCTTATAAAACATTGTGAATTAATTGATATCACTGTAATTGTTTTACATGTTAGTGGACTGAAACATATTTAAGTAATTTACTCAAGTTCACAGGGAATAAATAGAGGACTAAGAAATAAAAAGTAGATGGTGTGTCTCAGGTCATTATTTTAACCTCTATGGTATGTTAAATCACTAGATTGTTTAATTCTTTTGCTCTTTGTTGGGTATCTTGTTTATTCTTTCTGGAAACATGAACATTTTTCTTTTCATTCCCATAATTCAGGAATTTTACTATGATATGTCTAGGTATGCAATTTTGTTTTTCTCACCAAACTTACTTGGAATATAGCATTTCCTCTTAAACTATAAACTCAGGGTTAGTCTAGAAAATTTATCATTTATTATTTGTAGCTCATGGCCACTCACTCATCTTTGCATTTGTATATTGTGAAAAGCCTACTATTCTTATGCTGAATCCCTGGACCCATCCATATCATTCTTGTGCCATTCCACCCCAAAATATGTGTTCTGTTCTTTGAGTTTTTTCACCTGACATTTATTATGTAGAAATCAACAGAGCCCATCTTTTGTTTAATTCATTATTGATTTTTGTTTGTTTGAAAAAAATCATGTTTTTGTTATTTAAGTTCCAGAAAACCTTTGGGCTATACTGGGCTCTGATTCCTCAGGGGTCCTCAGTAGTGCTATTTCTCTGGGCATCTATTTCTTTGGTTTTGGCTTTCTCTGAATAAGGAAATAACATAATTACAAAAGTTACAGTTTGCTCATTTAGATTCAAATCTGATGTCTCTAGCACCATAAGTGGCAATGGTCTTCTTTGTGGAAAGCAAAGCATTTTCTATCTCTAGAGCAGAGGAGAAAGTGGGAGAAAGCCTTCCTCATCTATGATCTTCTCACACAGTAGAGACCAAGCCCAGCTGCTCAGTCTTCTTTTCACTAATTGGAGACCAGCAAGAACAGGTACGCTCATCTGGAGCCAAGGCTTATTTTACTCCTTAAAGGGATATAAATTCTTAATAACTCTGTCATTCTAATTTTTCCCTGGAACTCCCAAATAGGCATTCAGTCTCCAGCTACATCCTCAAGGAGAAAGGCCCACAACAGCTTTCCACAAAGGATCACCCAGAGCCGAAGACCTACCATTCATTCCTACAGACACAAGGAAAGTGAGATGGATTTAGGTTGTCACTGAGTTTCCAAAATCTGTCCTTATATTCAAAGCATTTAAGATAAGAATAAGTAGCAATAATTTAATTCACATATTTTCCATCTACTATCATCAGATTTTCATTTACCTACTATTGAAACATGTCATGAATTTCTACTGCTGTGTGTGTGTGTGTGTGTGTGTGTGTGTGTGTGTGTGTGTGTGTGTGAGAGAGAGAGAGAGAGAGAGAGAGAGAGAGAGAGAGAGAGAGAATGGGGTTTGAACCCAGGGGCATTCTACCTCCAAGCTACATCCTCCGCTCTATTTTATTTTGAAACAAGGTCTTGCTAAGTGGCAGAGGGCCTCACTAAGTTTCTGAGGCTGGACGAGAACCTGTGATCCTCCTGTCTCAGCCTCCCAAGTACTGGGGTTACAGGTGTGTGCCACCACACCCAGCTCTTCTACTATCTTTTTTTGCATATTTAAAAATATTAACCAATCAGATTATTCTAACTATGAATCCTGTTATATACATATCCAAGCATATACAACAAGCTGAAGACAATTATGGAGAGAAGGACCAAGACAAGAAAGAGTACAGGAGGATGATAATGCTTTCAGAGATGTCTCACTTTGTTTAGTTCTTCTGCACCATGTCCCTTTGGCCCTTTGACATAGTTGTCTCTCAATCTGTAATGATTAAATCTCTAGGCACTTGTAGATCGAGGCAGGGCTTAAAATTCATGTGAAGAAAATGATGGCAGTATCTACCTCCAAAGCTGGACAACTTTGAATTGCTATTTTGCTATTACAGTTCTTAACCAATTACTCTAGAAAGTAATTTGGGGTTTGGACATAAAGAATACAATAGAGTAGACAAAGAGGCAGGTAGAAGCATGGGAGGCAGGAATCCCAGTGGTCAGGAAAGTGATTCTATATAGCAAAATAGACAAATATCAGAGAGGTATTTCCAACCATGAACTAAGAAGGTCTCTGGAAGAGAGGTTTAAGAAAAAACTGTGGACATTTTACTTATTTATTCCCTACCTTACTCAAAGAAAAATGATCATAATCATATAAATATAAATAAATAGCAATAAAAAAACAATGCATGCAGTTGAGGTCGTAGACATGGAGTATATCCTTTGCTTTCAGTAGCTAGCTGTCTCCATTTAGGAAGTTATCAGAAGTTCTCTAGACCTCCATTTTCTCATCTGCCAAAGAGACCAATAAAGGGACATGTCTCATAGGGTAACTGTGATAATGAAGTGAAAAAATAGATCTAAAATATTTAACATGCCGGTATGGTATGCACATAAGAAGTAGTCAATGCTATTACATACTTCATTAGTCTTCTATTATTATTCTAAATTTTAGAATAATAAATATTCAGAATTCAGAATTGGTAAATATTCAGAATTCAGTTATTGTTGTCTGTCAATTAAATATGGCTTAATGGAAACTTGAGCTGGTAGGGTAGCAGAGTCAAGATTCTCTTGATAATAAAGAAGAGCTTACAAAGTTGGCCACCTGAAAAGGTCTCCTAACCCCTGTCAGGAAGTGAAATAAATTAGTATGTATATGTCAGAGTATAATTCTCCTTAGAAAAGATTTGTTCAATCCACTTTAAGCTGAAGATGAATGAGATATAAAAACCATAAAGTTCTATATCATATTTATAATTTTAGCATAGGACAATTTTAAGAGACTGTAAGTAGACAACCACTTTGGTTGCAGAAAATCCCAATATAGCACACACAAAACTGCCCAACTTTAAGTAACAATATTTCCTGGTATAGTCTCTAACATGAACTAATTACAAAATTGGCATCACGAAATCCAATGACATCATTTGTTCTCTATCAGGATGGCTGTTTTGACCAACCTACTCCCACCCTGGAGTTTTGTTTTGTTTTGTTTTCTTTTCTTTTTAAGTAAGTACTTATTATCAGTGGATATATAAGTGTTCTTGTTTGTAGGTTGATTCACTGTTACCTTCCACCCCTGGAGTGTAAACTAAGAGCAGGGTCTATTTCACTCATCGCTGCCTCTCTGTGCCTAAAACAGTGTGAAAGATATGATAGGTGGTTAATAAATATTTGCTGAATTAAAGACTGACTGACAGTGAATGGATGAATAAATGAATTGTCTATATACTACATAAAAGCTATGTGATATCTCCATAAAGTTTTAGAAAATAGCGTTTGATTTTTAACATTTCTTTCTTAGGCTGATTAAAGAGGAGAATAGTTGGCTCACCAGTAGAATCCACTGACAGGTTGAGATAATAGAACCTGTCTTCTATTTATAAAGAAATTCTTATTTTCACCCTAATTGAGGTGAGTAGGACTGGAAGATAAGGAAAATACACATCAAACTATCAAAAAAGGAGCATACTTTAAGAAACAATTTTTAAAATGGAAAATCAGCCAAGTGTGGTGGCTCATACTTGTAATCCCAGTATTTGGGAGACTGGGACAGGAGGATTGCAGGTTCCTGGCCAGTCTCAGCTACTAGTAAGGCCCTCCACATCTTCATGAGACCCTATTTCAAACTACAGAATATAAAAGCTAGCTCAGAGGTAGAATGCCCTTGGGTTGGTTCAATTCCCAGTACAATAATAATAATAATAATAATAATAATAATAATAATAATAACAATAATAATAACAATAATAATAATAATAATTTAAAATAAAAGGTAAAATCAGAACACATTTCTACTTTCCCTTGCTTGAAATTATTAATTAATCTATCCAGAGTTCTTTTTCCTCCTTTTCTCCCCCCCTTTCTCCTTCTTTGAGATCTCAGACTATTGGACATTACTTGGTTGAGACATCTTAGTTTCACCTTCATAAAAGGATAAAAATAAAGTCCTACTTTAACTATAATTTACTTCTAGAAAAAGCATTTGCTGTATACCAAAACTGTATACTCAAATAGTGAATTATCCTAAATTTTTAAATGAAAGCACTGTTCTTTCTTTAGTGTAATAAAATGTCTCTGACACCCTAAGAGTAATTAATTTCAAAAATTCTGTAAAATCAGATGATTGGACTCATCATCTCTCAGAACATGACCATCTGCAGGGTTTGAATTATGAAGATTATTTTCACTAATGGCTCAGAAATTGCTTAGATTGAAGCAATAAGAATATAGGGATTCTCAGAGAATCATACTTTGAGGGCCTTTTAAAGCACTCTGGTAGAGATTGGTTGTTTCAAAGAATATGTAGACATACTTCTCTATTAATAGAGTTACTGTTAAACTCAGTAAATGACACATTTTTTTCTTACAGAACAAATAGCTGTATGTCAATTTAATTTTTGAAGGATCTTTCTTTCCAACTTTTTATGTATTTGTGGGTTAATGACTCACAAACTCAGTTAATATAGTTAGAACAGTTGCCCAGTAATTTCTAAGGCAGGAAAAGAGATTAACATGCTGGCTCCAGAATGAGAAGGCAGGGGCTTGAATTCTGTTTCTGCCATGTACTTGCTTTGCCATCATAGGCCCGCAGTTTGACCTTTCTGTGTTTCCTGCACATCCGTACAACGGGGGTGGAAATAAGAGCAGCCAGTTTACTGGATTGTTGAGAAGACTAAGTTAATCCATCTCAAGTACCTGAGACTACCTGGAACATAACTAGAAAACACTGGATTTTTCTGGATTTCATTTGACTTCCAAGAGGAAACAAAAGGATCTCTAAACTCCCAAACACTGGATTATCAGAATTAACTATCTGCTTCATAAAGTTTCATGGAGCAGAACAGATTCTAGTTCAGGTTAACTGGCTTTAGTGACTTTCTACTTACATTTAATTCCTTAACTTAGTCTACATGGTTCTCTGAAAAGGAGTAACCTTCCATTTTATCATAGGATTGGCCCTTGCTGGAGTAGGTTCTGCTTAAAACAAAGATGTTTTGTTCTTGTTGAAATAAAATATTTCATTCAGGGTGCAGTTTATCTTAATATTGGATATCTAATAATCATTAATTTATTAATTTCTACTTTGATCAATGAAAAGAAAGACAAAAACTTGAGGCTCTAGTCTCCCCTCCCCCAAAGCAATTTTTTTTTATTTCTTTAGAGCTTTTAAATATCAAGTTGAACGCACTCTTCTTGGACAACCAATTAGCATGCACTGTTTTAAGATTAGTGAGTACATTCCACAGGAGAGAGCATTCAATGCTAGAAGTCCAACTCTTTCCCAGGGGACTTCTTACAGACATACCTGCAAGAAAATGCTCATGGTAACTAAACAGAGACTCAAGATTTTGTTCTTGTGAATGTTATTTGCCTTCAGTTTAATTTAACAAGTTTTCTCTAAATGTATTTATGGCTTAGAATTCTGTTTTCTTTGTACACCTGCAAAACCAGTTATCTTATCTGAGCAGGGCCCCTCTTGCAAGCAATAGTTAATTAGTATGACTTGCAGTGTTTAGGCTATAGACAGAATTTTATTTGCCTAGATTAAGTCAGAAATATTGTCTAAAGCTAACTAAGACTCAGTAAAAGAGAATAGAAAACAGATTTAAGAAAGGAAATTAAAGCTACTGTCCTCTGCTTCTGCATTCTCATTGCCCTTGAGTGTATGTCTGCTGATGTACCCTTTTTCTGAAGTAGGTCATGTGGAGTCAGGAAGCTATATTTACCATGATGCTGATAAACAGTACAATTTATAGGGACAGTGCACAAGATAGACCCATTTATAACTCTTCTTTTCAGCTAAAAGAATCCCACTTTGTTCAGATAGGGACCTTTGCCAGAGATGAAACATAAATGATCTAAAGCAGACATTCTAATCTCACCTCTCTTGGATGTGATTGGCCTGTTGATGGGCAGGTGACCTAGTTCATCCAATGAGATGTGGAGAAGCCTGGAGAGAGTTTGTTTTCCTGACCCAAAACACAAAGCTGTGTGAAAAGCAAAGCTTTAACTTTCTCCCCTTCTTTATGTATGGCATGTGGCTCTGGTTTTGAGGTTTAACAGATTTTTGTGACATGAGCAGAAATCCCAAGGATGTAAAGTAAAGATTATGAAACAAAAATATAGAAAAGACCTGGTTTCTTGATGTGATCATTGAACAATTGAACCCATTCTAACAAATCAACCCCTATTCTTTCAGGTTACTGAAATTAGGTGTGTGATTTCTTGTAATTGAATGACTGATCTAGAGAGGTTCTCCTAAGGTTTGTTGTCAGTGTATTGCCAATGTAATAAGCAGTATTGGTGTCTCTGTTTGGGTTCCCTCAAAAATAGATCCTGAGGATTAGGGTGCAACCATTTGGGAGGTGAAAGAAACATTGGGAAGGGTTTACAGAAGTGAGACAGAATAAGGAGACAGGCAATAAAGGGTGAATTATGAAGCCAGATAACCCTGCCACGAAACTCTACAAACCAGTAGGGGACAGCTCTTACTCAGGAGTAAGAGAGCTGGGATATTTGTATGCCAATTTTTATTATTCACTAGCTGCAGACTTCTCCAGGGAACATTAATTCCCTAGTATATCTATCTACCATAGAGGAGGCAAATTGGGTTTTAATTGTCAGAAGGAAAAAAATCCCTCAGAAAAGAAGTGCAGGGACTAGGAGTTGGAAGTGCAGCTAGTGTGCAGGCAAGAACTGGAAGATATCATGGCTACACCGTCTGAGCATACTTACAGGAGGGTGTGCAGGGTTCTTACAGGAGGGTGTGCCGGGTTCTTACAAGAGGGTGTGAAGGATGGTTACAGGAGGATGTGCAGGAATCTTACAGGAGGTTGTGCAGGGTTCTTACAGGAGGGTGTGTGTTGTAGTTACAGGAGGGTGTGCAGGGTTCTTACAGAAGGGAGTGGTGTAGTTACAGGAGGGTGTGTGGTGTAGTTACAGGAGGGTGTGCAGGATGGTTACAGGCGGGTGTGCAGGATTCTTACAGGACGGTGTGCAGGGTTCTTACAGGAGGGTGTGCAGGGTGGTTACAGGAGGGTGTGCAGGAATCTTACAGGAGGGTGTGCAGGGTTCTTACAGGAGGGTGTGCAGGATGGTTACAGGAGGGTGTGCAGGATTCTTACAGGAGGGTGTGTGGTGTAGTTACAGGAGGGTGTGCAGGATGGTTACAGGCGGTTGTGCAGGATTCTTACAGGACGGTGTGCAGGGTTCTTCAGGAGGATGTGCTGGGTGGTTACAGGAGGGTGTGCAGGATTCTTAAAGGTGGGTGTGCGGGATGGTTGCAGGAGGGTGTGCAGGATGGTTACAGGTGGGTGTGCAGGATTCTTACAGGAGGGTGTGCAGGGTTCTTACAGGAGGGTGTGCAGGGTGGTTACAG
>PVLC010013198.1:0-42249 GCA_004027655.1 Graphiurus murinus | reverse complement strand
TTTTTTTTAGTCATTTAGTGTTGTAGGGTACAATTCTAGAGCCAACATGACATATCTGTCCCCTTTGTGTTAGTCAGCTTTCTATCATTGTGACAAAATACCTGAGAAAAACAACTTTAAGAAGGAAAGGTTTAAGCCGGGCGTGGTGGCGCACTCTTGTAATCCCAGCATTTGGGAGGCTGAGACTGGAGGATCCGGGTTCGCGGCCAGCCTCAGCTGCTTAGTGAGGCCCTCCGCAACTTAGTGAGACCCTGTTTCAAAAATAAAGAATAAAAAAATAGGGCTGGGGCTGTAGCTCGGAGGTAGAATGCCCCCAGGTTCCATCCCCAGTACTGCAAAAACAAACAAAAAAAAAAAAACAAAAAAAAAAACAAAAAAAAAAACAAAAAAAAGAAGGAAAGGTTTATCTCAAGGTTTCAGTCTCTGGCCACTTGTCAGCATGTGGGCCTTTGGCCTTTAGCCAGACAGAACTTGTGGCAGGGAGCCTGAGGTGGAGCAGAACTGCTCATCTCACGGTGGCTGGGAAACAGAGAAAGGGCCAGGGACAAGATACAGTTCCCAAGGGCTGCCCCAAGGCCCCCCCCTCCCCCTTCATGTAGGGCCCATCTCCTGCAGTTTCCACCACCTCCCAGTAGTCTGTTCAGATATGAATCGTGGGTGGATTAGTACACCGGTGGGGTCAGAGCCCTCACGATCCGGCCACCTCTCAGAAGACTCATCTGGGATCATTGCTGCATTGCAGATCAAACCTTCAACACACGAGGCATCCGGGGCATTCCAGATCCAAATCACGATATGCCTGAATATTTATAGGAGTTAATGCCCCCCTCCCAGTATATCTATATGTAGGTCTCATTTGCCTAAAAAGCTCCAGTCTTCATTTTTACACTATTATCTTTATTTAGATCTGAAAACTTTCTTCTTTTATTCAATAGTGTGTTTGTTCCTTCTGAGATTTTTGCTATTTGTTTTTGTTCATGATTTTTATCATTTTACCATTTTTTTTCTGAGTTTAGTGGGAGAAGAGAGTGAATTTTCTCAACTTTATCTTCTACTTCAATGATTGTCTTCCATGTGGCCTTTTCTTCTTTGTGCTACCTTCAAAAATAACTTCTAACTTTATTACCATTTCTTTTTACCTTAAAATTTTTATTGGTGTATTGTAGTTACACATCATAGTGAGACAGAAAGTAATCCCAGGCATGGTGGCACATGCTTGCAATTCCAGTACTTGGGAAGCTAAGACAGGAGGATCACAGGTTCATGGCCAGCCTCGGCTACTTGTGAGACCCTTGGCAACTTAGTGAGACCCTGTTTCAAAATGAAGAATAAAATAGGACTGGGATTATAGCTTAGAGGTAGAATGCCCCTGGGTTCCATCCCTAGTACACCGCACACATACACAGTTATACATTCATATATACATACGAACTCCCTTGGTGCATTTCCTTCCATCCCTCCTCCCTATACATGTGAGTGCCATTGGTAGTGACGGGTTCAAAAACAACACCAAAGGCCACAGTTTTCTCTCATACATGGAATCTAGAGAGAAAATAGAAAAGGAAAGGGACTTCATGAAAGTGAGGAAACCAGTAGAATAATGGGAGGGGATGGGGAAAGAAGGAGGTGAGGGGAAAATGAGGCTGGAGGAAGGAAACAGACCCAATAATGATTATTATTTCTAATCTTTAGACAATTCTTCCAGATCTACAGTAACTTTTCATAATGCCTACTTGAAACTTATTAGCTATTATTGAGATTATAGATCTAATATTTATTTTAAATTAATCAGTTAATTAATTTTTGTGTATGGTACTGGGGAGGCTTCACCTCAGCCCTTTTGTTTTCTATTTTGAATCAAGTACTTGCTCCTATTTTATATTGAAACAGGGTCTTTGCTAAGTTACTGTGCACTGGCCTCCAGCCTGTGATCCTCCTATCTCAACCTCTCAAGTACTAGGATTACAAGCCTGCACCACTGCACCTGGCCTAGATGTGATATTTTAAAAATGACTTTCTCCTTCCCTCCCACCCTTATGTCTTCATCCATCTCTTCTTCCTCCCTCCCTCTTTCTTTTTTTTTTTTTTGTCTGGCAGCAAATTAAATTCTCTTAACTCTGCAGAGAGCTTCCCTTCACTTGCAGGGAAGAGTATTGTGTATGCTTCATACTGCTTCTCATATTTGCCCAAATGTTTGTTCATCAGAGGGACCTTCAGTTCCATTCTTAAGGAGAAAGGAGAACAAAAGGATGCCAATCGGTAGCAAATTTGCAAATTTGGGGGACCCAGAAATGCAATTGTGTGTGTGTGTATGTGTGTGTGTGTGTGTGTGTGTAGTAGGGGGTGGGGAGAGAAGCTTTAAGAATAATGCAGGGGGTGGTCTTTGGGAGACCCAAGACCCAGAGGTGCCATGTGGATAACACAGGGTGCAGGGTGATTTTCCCAATAATATAAAAAGATCTCACTGAACATGGATCTGCAAAGGAAAGATTTTCCTTCCTCCATCACTATCTGAAAGTTGGTTTTGCCAGGAAATCTTGAGTTTGGGTTCTGAAATCCACCATCCCATCTCTGCCTCAACTAGAAAAGCTGCATTCTAAGCTCAATTTAGTTATACTTTAAAAATATGTTCTTTTACACTGTTCTAGGTGCTGGGGCTTCCAGGGCCAGTCTTTGCTCTCATGGGGATTACAATTCATAGGGCAGAAGTTGGATGTTAATCCAGTAACCAGGCAGATAAAGGACAATTACAAACAGAAGAGTAACTGGGAGTGAGCAAGGAGGTTAGGGGATGCTTCCGGTAGGAAGTGAGCTGCCAGCGGAAAAATTGCATCCAAAAAGCGGAAGCGGAAGAGGAAGTGGGTAGGAGGGGAAGAGCTTGGCAGAAAGGAAGTGCCTGCACCAACCTCGCAGAGCCTGGGTCTTGGTTAAGGGCCAGGCTTCTTGTCAGTATAGGGAGGCCCTGGGAGGGTTTCTTGGAAGGGTGGAGCTGGAAGAGAGGGATGACTCATTCGGAGTCTGCCTTTTGGAAAAGTGAACTTCTGGAAGGAGAGAATCTCCTGGCTGGGGGCGAAGGTGATAGGAGGAGGAGAGGAAGGAAGATCCACCAGGAAGTGAGAGTGACGCTAGCTGTGCCGGATGTTACAGGGACTGGTGATATTTTATTTTTTCCTTTGTGAAAATCAGCAACTTATGTGGGATGGCTTGTCCAAGTATGTGTGGGCGTGGATTGGGGAAGTTGGTTACTTATTTGGGCATGTTGACCTGTCCCTTCTCCGTAGGGTGTGGGAGGATGACGTCCCCTGGCTGAATCCATGGTATTGAGTCCATGGGGTTGGTCAAAGTCCCAGGAAGCCCATGTTACGGGCTCTTTCAGTGCCTGTGGAGATGTCCAGGAAGAGAGCAAGAGCCCAGCCTCACATCCCGCTCATGCCTGGAGCCCAAACCCCTTGAATATAGGGGACACTTTGGAGGGTGGGGATGGGGGTGGTTCTACCAGGGTCTCTCCAACACATCCCCAGTATACTACTTCTCCCAGAAGGGTAGTCTTGTATCAGATGCCAGATGTCAAAGAACTCCTTTAATCAGGTTCTGTCCACACGGAGCTGAGAAGAAATCCTTGGAGCACCTGTCCTGTCAATTACACCACACCTGTACCTCTATTAGCCTCCAGTGAGTGGAGGAGTGAGAAAGCTGAGCTGGCACATCACATCAAGAGTGATTTGGAGACATACTTCTAAATAGCCTTTTCTAAAAGGTAGACCCATTTACAGTGCTCAAAAACAATAGAGTGCCCGATCTGTTCCTTTGCAGGGTATTTTTGAACATCCACCATTTTTTATTTATTTATTAATTTTTTTCGGTGCTGAGGATTGAACCCAGGGGCATTCTACCTCCGAGCCACATCCCCAGCCCTATTTTTTTATTCCTTATTTTGAAACAACGTCTCACTAAGTTGCAGAATGAGGCTGGTCATGAACCTGTGATCCTCCTGTCTCAGCTTCCCAAGTACTGGGATTGCAAGTGTGCACCACCACGCCCGGCCCACCATTTTTTTTTTTTTTTAATTAAAATACTGTATCTTGTATTGGCGCTTGGTTCTGACTAGTATTTCCCTTTTCATCAATGTCTGCCCAGGTCACAAAGGGTTAATTTAAAATGGCCTGATCCCCTGCAGGAGAGCCCTGCCTTTGTGTTACAATAATTACACTGGCTGTGAGAGATCTCTGAGCTCATTTGAAGGTAGATCAGAGATGACTTTTGAAAATGCATTCATAGCTGGGAAACTTTTGGGGGGCTGGGGAGGGAGACATGAAGGAGGGGCTGTTGTGTCCTCAGGACTAAGTGGTTGTTTGTGTGCAATGAGAAAAATAGCTCTTGGAATCGGTTCTGCTATAGGTTTTTCTTCTTTATTCTATAGCCCAAACTTGTTAACACTAGAAAATTCAATAAATTAATAGGCTTTGAAAAATCAATAAAATCAGTGGTAGATCACTTTTTAAAAGAAGCCTTAAAAATTGAAGTTACTGTGACTGACTGTAGGGTGACAGTGAGCCGGCCAGATCAGGGAGGCAGAGGCAGGCTGGGACTGAGGACACATGCAAAGCAAATTTCTTGTTTCTGGGGTCTGCTCCTCCCAGCCACACTGACTGTTGCCATGTGCGAAGGTGATCCCAGTCTGGTCCTTTCTTTCTGTGTTTTTTAAAGGAAGCTGAAAATTGGGATATTTACACGAAATTAGTTGGCAGCTAAATTCAAAATATCTATGCAGGTCATACCAGACACAGGTGTTGCAGCCCACCAATTTGTAGCATTGGGTCTTGATTGTGAAATGAAGAAATTATTTCATCTCAGTGTTTTACATCTACTTGGGACCCAAATGAAAGAGGGAAGGTTAGATTTTTGGGTCTCTCAAACTTGGGGTATTGTATTGCATTTCTTACAGGGGAAGACTGGTATTTCTAGAACTCTGCTTCTAAAGAACTCTATCAACCAAGTGTGAAAATGTAATGTATGTCTAACCCATCAACCTAGCAAAGAATGATCACCAAGGAAACCACCAAATGAGCATCAGGGCTGACAGTGAGTTCCAGCTTGCTGTTTTACCAGCTGCATATGGTGTCCAGTGGAAGCTGCCATGTAAGGTTGTGTAGGTTGTGTACTGTTCACTTGTAGAGAGACAGATTTACATTTTAGAGTATGTGAATGCCACCCCCTGGGGCTGTACAGTGGAATCACTCAAACCCTGCCAGGGACCAGATGTCCTATATTCAAGAATGGGCAGTGATATATATCAAAACATATATATGTATGTATGTATATATATATATATGTGTGCATATATATATATATACACACACACACATATATATTTTTTTGAATGTCTGCTTAGTGTATCTGAAGATTCAAACTTAACTTTTCACTTGATCATGAGCTTCTTGAGAGGAGAGAATTTGCCTTGTTTGTCCTTCTGTTTCCAGTGATTGCTACACAATAGGCTCCTAGTATATTCTTTTCTGCATAAAATATCTAGCAAGCACATGAAAGCATACTTTTAGAGATTTGGAGAAAGTGAAGTTTGGAGGTAGAGATTCGTGAGTCATCAGTGACTTCTTAAAGTCCCTGGAGTAACTGGGTGACTGTGATAACACAGGAGACAGGAACAGGCTGGTAGAGGAAGAGAAATGAACTCATGACAGAGACTGAGGAGCATCTTAGTCTATTTTTCAGTTGCTATAACAGAGTACCTGAGACTGAATGATTTATAAAGAAGAGACTTATATTGACTCATGGTTCTCAGCTTCTGGTGAGGGCCTTTTGCTGTATTGTAACAAGCAGATGAGGAAACAAGTCCTTGGAAGCGATTGCATGCAAAGGAGATAAGAAGTAGGAGCCAGGCTCACTTTGTAACCATCTGCTCCCAAGGTAACAACCCTCTCCAGTGAGAACCCCAGTCATCTCTCTGATCCCTCGGTCCCCAAATCCCTCAACACTGTTACACTGAGTTTTGAGGGGGACAAACCACATTCAAACTGTACCACTGAAGGTTCCAAGAAACAGAATCAGGAGAGAGATTGTCACAAAGGCAGGGGCCTACCATTGCATCCCCACTGTCAGCATATAATAAATATTCTCAGTCAATATCTGGTAAATAAATAAATGAATAAAGTATTGGGCAATGGCAGTGCCAAGTCCTGGAGAGAAATCACGCAGAATGAAGATTGAAGTGAGGTCACTGGGTCGGAGAGAGGCAATTATAGAACTATTGGCGATCGGTGGTTATCGGGAAGGAGGAGTAGCAGTCTCAACAGCGTTAATGTGACTGAATGAGTGAAAAGAATGAGCTTAGCTGTCTTGTTCCTGAAAGCTGCCCATGACTGCGCCTTTCCCCTCCACACCTCCACACCTCCCACTGAGTTGACGCTCCTCTACGTCCTGCCCTAACACCCTGCAGTCACCACCTAATGAAATACTACTCACTCTTATGTGTTTCTGCCCATCTCTGCAGCCGTCGTGAGTCTGTAAGCCACGGGAGTGTCGAGACTGTAACTTGAGACTTCCACCCCAACCCTCGTGAAGCTCAGTGGTTTAAGTTGTGGTAGATAGTGGGGTGTGTTCTTTAAAATAGTGATAAAAGAACTAGGGAAAACTAACGTGTGTACTGTGTAATAAATGTAGGACTGAGAAATGCACAAACCTAAATGGGCATAGAGTAGGGGGAGAAAATGGTTATTCCTGAGAGGGGCATTATTAAGTTTCACAAGGAGATTCATAGGGAGCCTTAACATTATGCAGCACTAAGGGAAGAGAGTACCTATTTTGAACTTATGGTGCCACTTAAAACAAAGGGACGTCCCCGCTACATTTTTTAAGGTTTAAGAAGTAGGAGCTTTCTCAGTAGGAAGAGCTCTTGAGGTAAGTAAGAACAGTGAGGGGGCTTTGATAAATCTGACCCTCAGTAATAAAAGCAGAAGGCAGAACTCCAAGGAGACTTCCCACTACACATGGAAATACTTATCAAACTTGAAAAAATGTTCAAAATACACTGTTAAATGAAAAGTAGGCCACAAATTGACCACATTTATTTCTATGAAAAATATGTTTTTCTTTCCTCTTCTTAAAAAAACAGATGTGTAGGAAATGGGCGAGCACAGGGCCTTCGCTATGGCTCTCACCTGGCTCGGCTAACTGTGCACGCCCTTCATGTTTCTCAGGGTGAGGCATTTAGAATTATTCCTGGAGGAATGAGGACCACAGTAAGCATAAGTCAGCATACACACTCCCAGTGTGAAGTCTTTAATAACATGCTTAATACCATGGAGAGTCATGATGGTATTTGTTAAGTGAAAAGAGTAAATTGCAGGATTTGTTACACGTGGAATGAAACCACCATGTTTATAGCAGTTTAAGGGGCTGCACATATGTCACGGGGAGAGATAGTAGCTGTCTCTCATCCCTGAGCCCAGGGGAGATTTTTAAATTCTTCTTTTCTGTGTTTTCTGTTACAGCAACTATAATTAATGTTGTCACCAAATTTTTAAAATTAATAAAAATTTCTGTTCTCATATCTCTATTACTTTGTAATTAAATTGAACAACAAACACAATGCCACAAGGACATCAGAAAAAGCACGGGGATGAGGAAACACATCTGTACACATCCCGCAAGACTTTACAACTTTAAAATTTCATATTTATTATTTTTTGTTTCCAGACTAGTCCTGATGATTTTTATGTGGTAATTACCACAAAACCCTAAAAGGTATAGTAGTGAGAAAGCACTACTTTGATCATGTCACTCTTCTGCTTAAAATCCCTCCATAGTTCCCTACTGCTTTAGAAGAAAGTTCAAACTCCCTAAGCAGATTTACAGTGCTGTGTGTGTGTGTGTGTAGTAATAAGTATTGAACCCAGGGGCATTCTACCTCTGATCTACACCCCCAGCCCTATTTTATTTTATTTTTGTTTTGAAACAGGGTCTTGCTAGGTTGCAGAGGGCCTCACTAAGTTGCTGAGGCTGGCCTTGAACCTGCTATTCTCCTGTCTCAGCTTCCCAAGTACTGGAATTACAGGTGTGCGCCACCATGCCTGGCTAGATCAACAAGGACTTCAATGACCAGCTTTGTCCACCCCTGTCTGCTCCTGTCCCCCACTCACTTCGGCCACGCAGCACTCTCCAGCCATCCTGGGCTTTGCAGTACATGTGGTACTTTTCTGGGACATTCTTCTTTCTCCTTCTCTCACTTGCCTCACAGACTCCCACACAGCTGAAATGTCACTTCCTTTCAACCCTCTCTGCTTCCCTGTTGAGTCATTTTTACTTCTATATTCTCTCAGCATGGTGCACATCTTCTGCTAACGTACCGCGATACCACCACCATTTATTGTTTAGCCGTCCACCTTAGCCATTACGTTGGATGCTTGCTATGGCATTACCAGTGCTTAGCACCATGCTCATAAAAGGTCTGCAGGATGAAAGCAGGAGTGAATGAATGGAATCCATCGGGGCAGCCCAGAGAGGTAGAGCACACGATTTTCATTCACCAGGTAGCCTTCAGGGATGGGGTGGGCAACAACAGCTAAAAAGATTCCCAAAGGACTAAAGTCTGCTAAGAGCAAAGCTCAGGGAACCAGCCTGGGCTGGTGTCCCAGTCTCTTTCATGTTGCTATAACAAAATACCACACATTAGGTCATTTACAACAAAAATAAATTTCTTATAGTCTGGAAGTCCAAAGTGGAGGGGCCCACATCAGACAAGGACCCTCTTCACTATGCCACTGTCACAGTGGGGGCATCACATGGTGACAGAATGAAGTATACCAGCTCAAGTATCTTTTCTTTCTCTTCTAAAGCCACCAAGCCTATCATGACATCATCTATCCCTAGTTACCACCCAAAGGTTTCTCCTCCAAATACCATCAACATATGAATTTGGGGAACAAGTTTCCAACACGTGAACTTTTGGGGGACACATGCATGAAGTCTTGGGGGACACATGAAAACCAAAGCAGCTGGGCACTGTGGCACTAGGCTTAGCAGCAGAAAGGCAGATCCCCAGTAAGCTGATGCTAGGCCTTAATTAAAGAGAGCACCCAGCAGAGGCACTTGGGGAGGCCAGGCCTCCGAGCTGGAAACTGCTGTGACCAGTACAATGAGGCCCTAGGGAACAGAAGTGTAGGAGAAGGGCATGATGGGGGAATGACACAGGGGAAAGACTCTAGGTCCAGATTGCAAAGGCCATTGAGCCTCACACTTTGGACTTGAGGTGACACGGTGCCATGCAAGATTGGTTCTGTTTAGTACGGATATTTATCAAGCGGAGTAATCATTGGAATCCATGCCACCCAGCTCCATCATTTCTCCACATCACAGCCACAAATTCAGTGCACACAGACAGGCCGCCGTCTACATCATTGATGACCCCAAACATGCAAATAGCTCATTTGATCTGAAACACTAAGTTCTTCCATTCAAAAACTGTTATGGGGAATAAGCTTATAAATGGCGTTCCCAGGCAGGGTCATTTGGGAGCCACAGCATTTCTGTTTTGCCCAGGCCCTTTAAAAAATTTATGGCAAGATCAACATTATAATGCCAATAAAGGGAATTTAGAAAAACCTGAACAAATCAAGAAATGTAGCCATGGGTGGAACCCAGGGGATACAACCAACCTTGTGCTAGAGAATTGAGGGAATGAAAGGGCCTCTTAAAATTTTTAATAAAAATAATACATGTTCATTGTATAAAAAAATGATAAGAAACAAAGAAAGAAAGCAGCAGTACAAAATAGCTTCTCATGAAAACATAATGCCCCACCCCTTCCTATTCTCAATCCTGTTTCTCAGAGGAAGCTGTTTTTAATTTGTTTATTTGTTTATTTATTATTTATTTGTTGGTACTGGGAATTGAACCCAGGGACATTCTACTTCTGAGCTATACCCCCAGCCCTAATTTTATTTTTTATTTTGAAACAGAGTCTCATTAGTTGCAGAGGGCCTCACTAAGTTGCTGAGGCTGGCCTCTGACCTGTGATCCTTCTGTCTCAGCCTCCCAAGTACTGGGATTACAAGGTGTATGTCAGCATGCCTGGCTAGTTTAACACTTTAATGTTTCTTTTAACAATCATCTCCATATCTCTACATAGAATGCAAAAATGTCTGTTTTTTGATTTATCAACAATGGACATTATCTATTGACACCAGCTATGATGGTCAAGGATTCAACAGGTTTTTCACTATATCTCTTCTTCTCGTCCCCCATCTTATATACTTACTGTTGTACCTTAGGGGAAAGTTCAGGCCTGAGCTTTTTAAAATAGTTTTATTGGTGCACTATAGTCTCAAATCATAATGTAGCTCGAAGTGCTAGTGACCTACTGCACACAGCACTTGGTAGTCTTTCCTCCAGCACCCTCCCCACTCTGCCCTTCCCATACAAGATACTTAGATTGGCATTGGTATTCTCCCATACGTACATGATGCCAGTGGAAGTGGTTCCTTTATTACCCACCCCCTCCATCACCTCTCTCACTCCGCTGGGTTTCTCCTCCATTATCTGGAGTCCCTCTGGTATATCTGTTACTCCCTAGCTTCTGCATATGAGAGAAAACACACGACCCTTCACTTTCTGTGACTGTCTAATCTCACTTAACATGATGTTCTCCAAGTCCATCCATTTTCCTGCAAATGACATAGTTTTGTTCTTTATTGCTGAATAGAATTCCATTGTGTAGATATCCCATAATTTTGTAATCCATTCATCTGTTGGTGGTCACTAGGTTGGCTCCATAATTTGGCTATTGTGACTTGTGCTGCTATAAACATGGATATGCATGCATTACTATAATACTGTGATTTCAGTCCCTTTGGGAAGCATACCCAGGGGTGGGATAGCTGGATCATATGGTAGACCCATTCCCAGTTTTCTGAGGAATCTTCACACTGATCTCAATAGTGGCTACACATAATTTGCAATCCCACCAACAGTGTAGAAGAGTTTCTGTTTTCCCACATCCTCGACAGCATTTATTGTTGTTTGACTTCTTTATGATGCCATTCTAATTAGGGCTATATGGAATCTCAGTGTACTCTTGATTTGAATCTCCTGGATTTGCTAATGATGTTGAACATTTTTTTCATATATTTATTGATTAGGCCAGAATTTTAAGTTTAGGGCTTCTATAACTGCAAGACCATGGCAGCCCTGGGGAAGAAGGGCAGATGACTGTAGGAGGAGTGAACGGCAGGCGAGAAAGGATGGAGTCTTGGGGCACCCTTCATGCTTTTTCATGTTTATTTCTTCCCCAGGGGTTCACTGTGTTGCTCAGGCTGGGTTGGAACTCATGATCCTCTTGCCTTAGCCTCCCAAGCTAGGATCACAAGTGTGCACCATTACTTCTCTATCTCTTCCAGTCTACATCCAAAGCACAGACAAATCTTCTTGGCTCTGCCTCCAAAATAGATCTGGAGGTAGATCTCCCATTTCTGTTCTGCTTGGAGCCCTATCTTCTCTCGCCTGAATTATTGGAATACCTTCTGCTGGTACTCCCTGAAGTAGCCATTTCAGTTAGAGATTGCCACTTTTCTGCTAAAAAAAAAAACAAACAAAACCCCCTGCCGTGGCTTCCCATTCCACTCAGAGTCAAAGCCAACTCCCTACCTCACCTGGACCAGTCGCCGCCCTGATTTCACTACCAACACTCACTCTCTCGCTCATTCTGTTCCACCCGGCTCAGTGTGTTCCTCCACCCACCCCAGCACACTCCTACCCCTGGGGTTATGCCCTTTGATCCCTCTGTCTAGAATATTCTTTCCTCAGCAAGGTGCATGGCTCCTACCCTGTCCTGAGCTGCTCCGGAGGGATTGGTAGTGAATGAGTGAACTGGCAGTAGGACCAGTGTCTGAAGAAGCTGGGCAGGCAGGGAGGGAGTGGAATGGGCAGCAGGAAGAGGCAGGACCCTGGGAAGCTTCCAACAAGAAGACACCCCAGGCATGGTTATTGGTTAAAGCAGAAGGAGCTGCCGGAGAGGGAGAGGCTGAGAATGCCAGAAAGAGAGAAAAGTTAATGTGGAGAGACTGTCCCTAAGGAGGGAGAGGGCACAAGATCAAAAGCATGAGTAGATGAAACAAAATTAATTAACAAGTTCATGCCTGACAGCCATAATTTTCTCCGTGAAATAGAAGGCAGGGTCTAACCCAAGGGGACGAGGGCTAACTGAGGGGGCAGGAGCAGGTGATGACGTGGGTTGGAAGCACATCGGCTGCTGGAGGGGAGAGGAGATAGAGACAAGCGAGGGTCTGTAAAGGGTTGCCCTGGGTGCTGAGGGAACGGGCAGAGCTGGAAGTCTGGATTGTGATACTTCCCCTGTACCTGCTTGCAAGTTATCTCCCGCCCCCAGCAATGCTCCACTGTCCTTGTGTTGTAATAATAACAGCAGTACAGATGGACATTTAATAGGGGGTTATTAGTTTCTCCATTTTACAGCTGAGGAAACTGAGGTACAATTGTGTTACCTGCTCCATTAGCAGTCAGTATTAGAGGTCTCTGGAAAAACAACAGAACAATAGGATATTCATTCATTTGTTCATGTATTCATTCATTCTAAAGAACTGGCTCACATAATTATGGGGGCTGACAAGTCCCAAGATCTGTAGTTGGCAAGCTGAAGACCTGGGAGGGCTGATGGTGTGGCTACGGTCTGAACACTGGCAGGCTTGGGCCGCAGACAGAGCCAGTGCTCCAGTATGAAGGCAGGAAAGAGCCAATGTCCCAATTTGAAGGCTGTCTGGCAGAAGGAATTCTCCCTTCCTTGCAAGGGGATCAGTCTTTGACTGGGTGGGGCCCACCCACATTAGACAAGACCTCTACTTTGCTCAGTCTGCCTACTCAAATGTTAATCTCATCAGAAATACCCCCACAGACTGTTGTGTTTGGATTTAGATTGTCCCCCAGACCTCAGTGTAGGCAAGGCTGCAGTGTTGGAGGTGGGTCTTGGCTGCTGTAGAAGGGTACCTGGGGGTGTAGCTGTGAGCGACTCCATCTTCCTTTCTCTAAGTTGTGGTCGTCAGGTATTTTGGGTCTCAGCAGTGAGAATGTGGGTTGAAACACACACCCAGAATAATAATTAACCAAATGTCTGGGCTCCCCGTGGCCCAGCCCAGCTGACATATGGAGCTAACCATCACAGTGGCGGAACCTGAACTTAAACCCAGGCCTTCTCTACCCATCCTGGGCTCCTGCTGGAGTCCCAATTAAAAATGTGCTGAGATAGTGGATAACAGGCTGAGACACCGTGGGATGGTGGAAGTGATGCCCCCAAAGATAGCATAAAAGCTGGTAAAAATTAGTCTGATGGTATTATTAGTAATTATTATTGCTTTTAGAGATGGAGCCAGGATGGAGGCCCGGGAGTGGAAGGTATTGAAAGTGTTCAGTTGAAACAAGACTACTGGAAGGTGTATTAGTTAGTGTATAGGCTAAGCTGTAACAAAGGAATCCCAAATACAGAGGCTTAAGCAGAATGAAAGTTTATTTCTTTTTCACATAACAGTTTGGTAGTGGGGAGAGTGGCTCTGCCAACTCCAAGATGTAGCCTCTGTCTTTGAGTCTCCCAGCCAGTGGGAAGAGGGAGAGCACAGACCATACACCCTAACTTCCTTGTGATTTACACCCGAGCCCGTCCAACATGGCGGACGCATGTGGCCACTGGGAGATGGAGATGGAGGAAGTGAGTTTTGTATTTAATATAATTTTAGTCAGCTGCAGTTTAAGTTAAAAATGATACTCTGATCAATTATTGTAAAACTTTTAAGTATGCTTGAAGAACTTGAATATATTGAATATGCTTTTCCAACTGTAAATGGTATGGAATGAAAATATAGATCAAGTAATTCTGATGAAAATTTAACATCTTAATTGGAATGTGCTACAAGAGTAAAATGCCCACTGGATTTCTAAGACTGAGGATGGAAGAAAAGAATGTAAAATACCTCATGAATACTTCTTATATCGATTATATGTTGAAATGATAGCATTTTGGATATACTGGGTGAAACAAAATATATTTTTGAAGTTAATTTCCTCTGTTTTTCTTTTTACTTTTAAAAGTATGGCTACTAAAGGTTCTAAATTATGTATGTAGCTCCCATATATTATATATTGATCGGACAGTGCTGGTCTAAACTACTGGAAAAATATATGGATGACTTAAACTCACCACCCATTGGGCAAAAATTAGCCATGTGTTATACATCTTGCAAGGGATGCTGGGAAATGTAGATGTAGTCTCTGGCTAAGCAACCACGTATGTGTATGTAAGAAACAGCGAACCAGCAATGGTGGACAGTGATCAACCTCTGCCTTCTGGAAAGACCTCAAGCCGTGATCAGAGATGGTGTCGGGATGATGAGGCCCACCATGTTAGAGTGTGAATACACTTCTAGAGGGGGAAGTTAAGCAGTTGTGAATAATCACTTCATCACTAGATACAAGATACTTGCCTTCGTATTTACTGGAGCAAAATGACACATATACAGTTCTTTTCCATTACTGTATTGATATTATTGCTAAGTTGTGACAGAGCATTGATATTCTATACATATTATCATATGATCCTGATAAGAACCAGCACTGAGCACAATGCCTGGCTTATTTTGGGGCCTCAACAAACATTTGTTGAACAAATATCTGAATGAATCAGACCATTTAGATGAAGATAAAAGAAGAGGAGCTGGGATGCATAATTCATTCATTCACAAATATTTGAACACTTATTGTTCTGGGCACTGGGGATGTAGCAGTGAACAAAACAAAACAAAAAATCCTGTTCTCTGGAAGATCAGAGCTTAAACAAATAGGCATACAAATACATAATACAGTGTCAGTTCACAATACTGTAACTGTAAAGAAAAGAGCTGAGAGATCAAGAGCAATAGTATGGCCACATTTCAGACTGAGTGACCAGGGACAGTCTCTTTGAGAAAGTAGCATCTGCCCACAGACCTGAGTAAAGTGACTAAGGTATACTTGGGAGTGTCTGGCGGGAGGGGGGAGCATTATACACAGAAGGAAGAGCAAGCACAAAGATCCTGAGGTTAGCTACTGTATTGGAGTCACAGCAAAAAGGCCAATGTGACCAGAGAGGAGTATATAAGAATGAGCTTAACAAAAGATAAGCCAGAACATGGGGCGTACCACTTAGATTTCACTTAGATCGTCCTCGGTGAGAAGGAGATCAATTGTTATTGCATCTTTTCTAAGTGATTCCTGCAGAGACAAGCAGAGGTGTGCACAGTCTGTGCAGAAGGGACCAGGTGGAGAGGGAGAGCTAAGCCTTCACTGACTTTTGCTAACGGGTTTCCTGAAATTGTTTACTTGGCGGTGTTTAGCATTCTCACTCTTTTGCTTTGGCTGACTGAGGAGGAAACAAAGTGCCATTTTGGGCTCCCTTCCAGACTTGGAATTAGTTTGTTTTCTGTCCTTTATCACAAACATCCTGCTGCCCTTTGACAGTATTCCTGGTAATGGAACCTTTTTGTTTTGTTATATTTTAATCTGCTTAGTGCATGTGGTTTGTCTATCTGGACCCACAAATCACTGGTTATCATCACAGTCAATGGTCTGTGTCCAGCCAATTTCACAGACAAACACCTCTTTCCTGGTCACAGTCCCCGATGTGGGGAAGTCTGATTTACAAAGTCAATAAAAATGCATTCAGGGAATTACTGGGCCCTGCTGGCTTAATACACGAGATTAAAATCTCCAAGTTTAGGCCAAGAAGAAGTCATTTAACACACGTAAGGTGGCAAGTGGGTTATGAAATGTCAGCTGGTCAGGGTCAGGCCTGGAAAGGGATTTATTGGAAAACAAAAAGGCTAATTGATTGCCTTCAGCACCTTCCCCAGTATGACCCGGGAAATAGATATCATAGTCCATTATTGGTCACTTTGGAGAGGGAATAATTTTTCATAGTGGAAGACCATCTAGACCAAAGCAACAACAACAATAACAACAACAAGTTGGGTGTTTTTAAAGGATATTTTTAAGTAAAAAGTTTTCCTCATTATCAGCTTAATAACTGTTCATTTTACGTGTTGTAGTTTGGTTTACTCAGAAAGTGCACTCTGAAACAGGGATTTGCATGCAGTTTATTTGGGAGTGTGGTCAGGGTGTGAGGAAAGAAAACAGTTAGAGGGAGAAACTGGGCTGTGATGCTTTTGCAGCAAAGGACTCAGCTGACCCCAGAGCAGCTCTGCAGCTGGGATTAGAAGAAGGACCAGACCTTCATAAGCTAACACTGATCAGCTGTAGGATGCAGATGTCTCCAGGAAGTGTGTGTGACCCTGGTGAGGTCCCTCTCTCAGCTGAAGACAATTCCTGTCTCAGTTGAGAGCTACCAGGAGCCCCCACTCCCAGCAATGCATAGGAGGAGTGCTTTGGTCCCGGGCCGGGATCTGGGTTGCACACCATAGCATCCACTTCAGTAAATATTTAACAAAATAGAAGCAAAAAGAAGAAAATGAGAATTACTCCTTACTCCACCAAGCAGAGCAAAAGATTGTTATTGGTGTGTATCCCCTCAATCTTTTATATCACACATATATAGATAAATATACAGATATCTATATCTACATGTAGATAACATACATACACATATAGAGACATGCATGTATAGAGTATGTGCATGTATGTACATATACACATACGAAAATGAATCTATACTACTTGATGTCTTTCTTTTTTCTTAATGTAACATAAGCATTTTCTCTGTGTTAATATAAAAATAGGTACATCTGACCCTTGACCCAGAAATTTCATAGGAAAGAATTTTCACTAAGGAAGTAATCTGAGATGTGACACAAGATTTTTATTATAGCATTATTTATAACAGTTAAAAAATTGAGAACAATCAAATATCCAAAAATAAGAGTCTGATTATATATGTTATAGGATATCTTTACTGTGGCCATTGTAATTCAGAAATGTATTTTAATGATAAGGAAAACCATGTCCAATACTGGTTAATATATTTTTTTTACATAAGGACACTGCACTAGCATTTTGTGGAAATAAAAGCATATTGAATAGCCATCAAAATGTTTTCCACAGTTATATCTGGATGAAGGACTCACAGGTGCCTTTCTTTTTATTTTTAAAAGAATTAGTTTTACATCTTTTTGTCAGAATGTATTATTTTATAATTAGAAAGAAACATTCATTTTATAATTAGAAAAAAGCATTTAAAGTTATTTTTGATTAGTCCTCAAATATTTCTAACATCGCTTTAAAAATTAAAACAGTAATTAATGCATATGGTAAAACAGTCAATATACTAAAATGGTATTCAGTGAAAAGCTGTCTCTTCCATTCCAGAACCTTCTCTCTTCCTTAGTTTTCTCACTACGAGGCAGCCACTATGAGCAGCTTTTTATACATCTTTGTAGAAATGTTTTATGTAATATAAACACACACACGCACACACACACACACAAACACGACAGCATATTCTTTATCCTGCTCAACATCCTCCCAATTTGATATATCTTGGAGAACTTTTCAAATTGCACCATATAGATCAACTTCATTCTTTTAATGCCTACGTAGTGTTTTATTATATGGCTATATTATACTTATGGATAGCTTTTTATTCTTGCAAACACTGTTGTAATGGCCATTATTCTACAATCTTTTTACAAAAAATATGTGCAAAGACGCTTGTTGGATAAATTCCTAGAAGTAGAATTGCTGAGTCCACGGGTAAGTATATTTTAAATTCTCAAAGATTTTTTTCAAACTTATCTCTCCAAAGGCTACATCCTCACCTGGAATGTGTGTTCCTATGACCCCCACACTCTTGGAATACCTTGTTCTATCAAAGTCTTCATTTTTGTCAGTCTGATGGATAAAAGTACAGCTTGCTGATGTTTTAGATTGTACATTTTAAAAAATTATTGATTGAAAAGAGAAGGAAAGTGAGGAAGTAGGATTGAGAGAGATTTTATATTTTAATTTTCCTTCCTTTCTTTCCTCTTCTCCTCCTTCTTCTTCTTCTTCTTCTGTACTGGGGTTCAACCCAGGGGCATTCTACCTCCAAGCTACACCCCCAGCCCTTTTAATTTTGAAACAGGGTCTTGATAATTTGTTGAGGCTGGTGATCCTCCTGTCTTAGCCTCCCAAGTACTGAGATTACAGGCATGTACCACTATGCCCAGCTCCTTTCTTCCTTTTTTTCTCCTTCATCCTCCCTTCTTTCTTTGAGTGTGAGATGAGCATGTCTGTAGAGACTAAAGGGAAAGTGTTGAGGAAGCAGTAGAGTCAGAAAATACTGAAGAGCGAAGTCCTCTAGATGAGGAGGAGGGAACGGGGCTCTCGCTCACCTCTTAGGTCAGCTCTTTCATCCAACAAGTACTTCTCACAGAGCAGTGGTGATGTGAGAGGTAATCATTCACTCTCACCCACCTCCCCTGGGGGTTATACTTTCCCTCCTTACTGACAGGCTTGGCCAAGGGACTTGCCAATGGGCTATCAGAGGATTAGATGCAAGCAGACACCTGATACTTGAGTGCACCATCTGATTTGACTCCATGTGAGTTGAACCCAATGATTTCCCATGCAAAGAAGAGCTTGCCTCATGTGACTTCAGCCCCTTTGTCCTGGGCCTCAGGGAAAATATACTTGGGCAGACCTGAACATACCCACAGTGGGGAGCAAGAAGCAGCGGGGCTTCTGGGGCAACCCTGCAGCCTGAACTCTGTTGCCCTGCAGATTCATGAATTTGAGAACAAATGCCCCTCGAGGAAGTCACTGGACTTTGGGGCAGTTTGTCACACAGCACCATGACTGTGGCAATAACTAGCTGATACAATCACTCTGGGCCAGGTGTTCTAGGACATTCTAGGAAATGAACAAGATTAAAAATGTCTACCCTCGTTGAGTTCACTTTCTAGTAGGGGGAAATAGACATAAAACCAACATGTCAGAAGGTGATAAAATATACAACAAAAACAATAAGATAGCAGATGAGCCCCTGTGCTGAGGATGTCACAGGCATTGCCTGGAGAAATTCTCATAAGATTCGAGAGATTTCACAGATAGGAAACTAAAGCACGGAGGAGGTCAGACCCCTGCCCAAGGCCGTGCTACCAGATAAATGTAGGACACCCAGCTACATTTAAATTTCACATAAATGTGTCCCATACTTATACCAAAAAAGTTACTCATAGTGAATCTGAAATTCAAACGTAACGGTGTGTTATATAGTTTTGGACCCAAACCTGCCTGACTCTAGAAATGGGGCTTGCGGTCATCACCTTAGGCTACAAACCGGGACACTCAGTCAACAGACAGCTTCCACCTGCCCCTCGAGCCAGATTATCTTCCCACCGTACTGGACTTCCAGGGCCAATGTACCAAAAAGGTAACAACCATGGGGGAAGTTGGTGGCGCGCGCGCGCGCGCGCGCGCGCGCGCGTGTGTGTGTGTGTGTGTGTGTGTGTGTGTGTGTGCGCGCGCGTTGGTGGGATAGAGACCTCAGGGAAGCGGGTATCTCACCACCTCTGCCCTCCAGGTTCCCAGAAGACAGCAGCTAAGCGGCCAAACCCGCGGCTTCTATCTGGGCTGCTCCCTCCGGAGGGAAATCAATGATTTAGTTAAGGCCTCACAAGCCCGGCGCTGCGGATTGGGGCCATCCCTGCGGAGCTGCTCTGCAAGAGCCTTTTTATAAACCGGCAACAATTTACACTCCAAATGAAGTCCTAATAAACTGCCGCTGCAGCCCTGCCAGGAGTAGGCCAGATAAACACTTCCTTTTAATAAAACACACGCAGCTGGTCTCAGCAGGGCTGGGTCCTGCAAGGAGCCTCCAGGCTTCCCAGCCTGGAGCGGAGGTGGGTGGGGAGGGTCCCAGACAGCTCCTCTGCGCCTCTTATTCCCTGGGAATAAGACGACTTGCCTAGGCTCTTTAGATTCCGGGGGTGGGAGGAGCCCAGCCAGAAAGGCTCCACACCGGGAGCAGGAATTCTAGTACCTGGCGCCTCCACCAGCCTCACCCGGGTCCCAGAGGAACCTGCAGTGCTGCTAGGATCTCTGGCCTAGAGTCGGGCAGTTCAAATTCAGACTGATCTTACCTCTGCTTAGCGCTGTGACCTTGGGTACTTGACTTAACCTCTCTGTGCTTCATCTTATCCTTTATTAAGTAGGGTAATGACAACATCTACCATTTAAAGTTGTTGAGACTCTAGACGAAGAAGGAGAAACCTTAGATGAGCACAGAGGGTGACTTAACTGAAGGTGATGGGGGGTGGGGGGACATCCTAATGCACATGATGTACTTTCACAAATATATCAGTCAATCACTAAACTGAACTTGAGAAGGAGGGAGGGGGAGGGAGTGGGGCAGGAATTGGGGAAGGGTTAAATGAGAGATGTGTGCATGTATGCCTTTACCAGCTTGTACCCAACCAAGATGTATGATTACAATGCACTAATAATTAAAAAAAAAGTTGTTGCACAGTGGCTGTTGTAAAATACTTAATAACAACCTTTCTTGTGATTTTATTACTAAAATGGCTTTATTTATCATGGCAGTGAAGTTCTTGGCATATAGTAAGTGGTCAGTAAATGGTATAATAGTTACAGGCTTATATTTAATATGATTAGAAGAATTAATAATCTATGCCAGGAAGACCTTTATAACTGTGAGACAAAGTCACTATAAATTCTACCCATTGCCCCAGCTCCACCCTCTTGAAGCTAAACAGAATAAATTTAATCCTGACCATCCTCAAATGGACCCTAAGTTCTACTGCTTTCAGGTGAAATTGTATGGATTCCTTCAGCCATTGATCCAAAGACACCCTGGTTCTTTCCCCAGGCAGCCTGATGTTCACAGTGGGGAATCTGATACTTTAAGGAGTGAATGAGTTCGTGTCTATTCAAGCTCCCAACATGTTTTTGTACGAAGTATGTGCTCTTCCCTCGGTTCCTCACATGGCAGCAAGGTGCCATTGTCCTGCTACCTGGGGGCCACACTAGGGAGTGGTTATGAACAGGAGTGTGGGAGTCAATTTGCCGGGGGTCCAAAACTGGCTCCGCCAAAGCTGTGTGACCTTGGGCAAGTTACTCAACCTCTCCTTCACTCACCTCAGGAATGCAATGTGAATAATGACCTCTTGTGCTTGTGTTTGATACTTGAGAAGATCCAGGTAAACTTCCCAGCAGAGAGCCTGGTGTGTAGTAGCCTTTCAGTGTTTCTTAGGCAGTTATTTCTCCAAGTGAGTCACACAGAACTGAGGGCACTGTTGCCTAGCCTTTTTGTATTTATTCTTTGGAGGGCTGTAGATGGAACCCAGGGCCTCATGCATGCCGGGCGGGTGTTCCACCACTGAGCCACATTTCCAGCTTGCTTCCCTAACCCTTTCTTTAGCTGGGCAGATCTGCCTGCCACCCTTGGCCGTCTTCTCCCACCGTTGGCTCCTTCTGAGCCCAGGTTTTTTCCACACCAGCTACCATGAAGTGCCAGCACTTCTCTTGCCCTCCACCAGCTGTTATTTCTGTTGGACGCAAGTGGAGGGCTTCACATTGATCCGTGTTTAGTTTCATCCTGCCAGCTTTGTGCAGGATTCCCATCGCTCAGGAATCTTGTGGCTGCCCAGCGTGTCATCAGCCCTGGCCAGCACCCCAAGTGTCCTGGCTCGTGGACAAGTAGATGGTGTAAAACCCAAAGGGAGAGGTGGCACTCGAGGTAGACTTCTGCTGCCCCTGCCTGGTAACTGCACTTGCCTATTTCTTTAAGGAACAACACCTCTCCCAGGGCCTGCAGTTTTGGTGTGATTGTCAATCAAGGTGCCAGGAGCAGGCACAGGTTCCAAGGTGGGCCAATAAGATTCTTCCTCTGGGATTTAATGGTTGAGAAGAAAGGCAGGAGGAACTCTCTTGACACTGGGAGGAAAAGAGAAAAGGAAAAAAACTGTTAGAGCTGGTTTATCCTGAAACTGTGCCTCACCCATGTGTTCCCACCCCACTGTTCCTTACTGTTGTGATTTTCCTGTGCTGTTAGGGTCAGGACCTCAGCTTTTCCTTGATGTCATATATCTGTTAGTTATTTATTTACTTATTTATTTATTTATTATTTTTTAGTGCTGGGGTTTGAACCCAGGGGCATTCTAACTCTGAGCTACACCTCCAGTCCTGTTTTTACTTTTTATTTGGAACCAGAGTCTCACTAAGTTGCTGAGGCTGGCTTCCATCCTGTGATTGTCCTGTCTCGGCCTCCCAAGTATTGAGATTACAGGCATGTGCCACCAGGCTCAGCACATATCAGTTATTTATTGCCACAAGGATGCTGTGTAACAAAACCTCCCAGTCATGATTCAGCGACTTAAAACACAAAGCACTTATTTAGATCATGGATCTGCAAATTGCTAGGTGGGTTTTCTGTCCTCAGGCTCACTCATGAATCTGCAGTTAGATGAAGGCCAACTAAACAGTTCTGCTGATCTTGGCTGCATTCTCTCATGTATCTGGGGACTCACCTGGCAATCAGGTCAGCTGGCCTTGAATGATCTCAGCTAGGACAATGGAGGGGACTCAACTGTGTTCAACATGTCTCATCCTCCAGCAGGTCAACAGGGCATGTTCTTAAGCTGATGTCAGAGAAGCAAGAGAGAGAAGGTGCCAATGCTTTTCCACGCCTCAGCTTGTATAGCAACTGCTGTTGTTCCCACTGGCCCAAGCAAGTGAGAGGCGTTACAAAGTCACAGTACAAACAGTCAAATATGGGGAGGGACTAAGAACTAGAGATATTCTTGGGTCACCTACATGAGCTAGTTCAAAACCGACTGATCAATGCATCTCAGCCTCAGCATTGGTTTCTGTCACTTGTAACCAAAGAATCCCTGCTGAGGCAGAGGCAGCGAGTAGAATGGACTTATATCCACATTGAAGTCTTGGGATCTGGTGGAGAGAAGTATTGCAAAATGCAAGTCATAGTCAACAGTGCCAAATGCTGGCTAGAGAACAAATGATATGAGGGCACAGAAAGGCCCACTGGGCTTAGGAGCAAGCAGGTGACTCGTCACCTTTATAGGAACTGCTTTCTACAGAGAAGTGGGAGCAGAAACCACATCAAAGCGGACAGGAGGTGAGGAAGAGAAGCCTGAGAGCGTGGAGGATTCTTTGAAGAATCTCCAGTGACAGAAAGCCTGGAGGAGTTCATGGGTTAGTAAAGAGATATTATGGTATGGGTGATTGAACCCAGGGGAATTCTACTTCCAAGATATAACCCAGTCCTTTTTATATTTGAAACAGAGTCTTGCTAAGATGCTGAGGCTAGCCTGGAACCTGTGATCCTCCATTCTTAACCTCGAAAGTAATGAGATTATAGGTGTGTGCCACCAAGCCTGGCAGGGAACGGCTTTTAAAAATTTGTGTTTCCACCAATGAAGTTATTTGAAAATGTCATGGGGTATTAAAAACATGAGTATATATAATGTTAGATTTTATTTTAATTATTAAACATGATGAAGTATCTTTTTTTTTTTTTTTTTTTTTTGCAGTACTGGGGATGGAACCCAGGGGCATTCTACCTCCGAGCTACAGCCCCAGCCCTATTTTTTATTCTTTATTTTGAAACAGGCTCTCACTAAGTTGCGGAGGGCCTCACTAAGCAGCTGAGGCTGGCCTCGAACCCGGATCCTCAGGTCTCAGCCCCCAAATGCTGGGATTACAAGTGTGCACCACCACGCCCAGCTCATGATCAAGTATCCTAAAAAATAAATAAAAATAAAATAAAATTTGTGTTTCTAGAGAGGAGAACCATGTGAAGGGAGCCCAGGGTGGAGAATATGAATTCTAAATGTGGGAACTGAGATGGAGAAGTTTAACTTCCTTTTGAGCAGGTCTCTGTCTTCTCTCAATCCAGGATCCCACCTCTTACTCCTGTTGGCTTTTACTGTCCTGCACCATCACCTAGCAGCTTGCCTGCTGCCCCAACAGCTTGCGCCCCACCCAGCTTTACCACCCACTTCTACTGTCTCTTTCTTATTCCACCTCGTGAACATTTCCCCACCCACCCATTCAGTGTCCTGCAGGACACTGGCAGCAGCCCTGGGGGCTGGGGCTGGGATACTACTGGTGGTGAGAAGCCTTTCCCCGTGCCTCTGGAGGGGACCATTCAACTTTCTCAGCATGAGATTGCCCCCCCCAATCCATCCAATCGGGACAGCACTCAACATCCCAGTTACATGAAAGTCCTGGCAAATTCAGAAAATCAGAAAAGGAAAATTTCTCTCTTATATAACTAAATTGTATTGAGGAACAGGGTCAAGTGGACTAGAAGCCAGTTCTGGGGGACATAATTAGGAAGGAAGGATGACATCCTAATTTGAGTCCCCTGGAAGGGCTGGAGCCGACTGATGGACTAAATGCAGACGCATCCAGCTCTGCCTGTTACCAGCCATGTGACTTTTCATGGGTGAACGGATCTCATTGGCCTTCATCCTTTTAGGATGTGAGAATTGAATAGAATTCCAATTTTAAAGTTTTTCTAAAGCACGATGGCTGCCTAGCAAATATACTTCTCCTTTTTCATCCACTGTGCAGCTGCTACCATTTTTTGTCTCTATACCTCAACATATATATCCAGCCGTGTGGTGCTGGGACTGGGGCTCCGCCCACCACATTTCTACTGTTAGGCTCTGTTAGTGGCTTCCTGTCAGACTGTGTCCATAGGGAGCGCCAGAAAGAGAGATGGTGACTCTGGGACAGGAAGGCGGGCTTGCTTCTTTCTGTCCACTTCCTGTTCCTATACGTATCTCCTTAACAACATTCCTCATCTCAGAACCAGCTTGTGGTTTTTTTTTTTTTCTTAAGTTTGTAGAATCAGTCTCATGAGAGACTCTGGCACCAGCACCCGCTGGCTGGCACCACCTCCCTCCTCAGAGGTTCTGGTCCCAGACCTACAGGCCCCCTTTTTCCCAGCTTCCTAATTTTAATTCCAGCCTCTTCCCTTGTTGTCCTGGCCTTAGCATTCCTGTAGATGATACCTCTGTGATATTTTGGAATTTCCTTTTTCTTCTTTCAGTTACCTAGTTACCAACTTTATGCTTTCTTAAAACATCTTATACTTAAATGCCCCTGTCCTCAAGATTGGTGTGGTCCTGTCCCCGGTCTAGACCCTGATTGTAAGCCCACATTCTCTCAGAACCTCATACAAAGTGCTTCTGTAGGACCGATCTCTTTGTCCTGATTTGTCTCTTTCCTTCCATTCACATGAATACAGGCTTACCCACTGTAGAGATCAACAAATCTGGTTGTGTCAGAATCCAGTGGAATCTTTCTCAGAACATTTTTGGGGACCCCACCTTCAGAGATTCTGAGGTGAAGATTAGGAATCTAAATTTTTAATTAATACTCTAGAGATTGTTGCTTTGTCTGGTTCAGGAAATCATTTTTCTGCAGTCAGGGATCCAGTTTTTGTATCTCTTTGTTTCTACAACCTGACACTGCTCATGCTTCAACATGAATGCTTGTTCAATGAGTGAATAACTATTATCTTTTCACTTCTGCAGCTCTTTCTCCATCATGAAACTGAACACCAAGGCAACCAAGGTTTTTCCTCTAGGGAAAGCATGCCTAACAGTGGTCACTAGAAGTGAGGGATCCCAGCCTTTTTCGCTTGCTGTCTGGTGATGTGCTCTCTCCACTCCCAGATGTGCTCCCACCATGTGCCACAGGTATTTCCTCAGAGACAGAGCTATGCTGTTTGAACTTGCAGCCTTCCAAACTGAGCAAAATATATCTCTTTTCTTTACAGCTACCCAGCTTCCAGTGTTTTCTTATGGCAATGAAAAATGGAAGATGCATTCCATCGGTCTTGTTTCTAAGGTAAGATATTGGACTACAATATCCAAGCCTGAGTTTATTAAGAAGAAAACTATCAACCAATCTGAGAAAGTGACCTGTAAAATAACAGGTCAGTTTTTCATAAATTACTAGTGCTTAAATGGTTTATTAACCTAAACTTCTGCTTAGTTGATGTGAGCAATTTGGGAATTTTGAAATAATGCTGGTGGGAAAAGGTCCCCCTCCAAGTTTTATTTAACCTGAAGTGGTGAAATCAGGTGAAAGTAGATTATTAATTTCTCCGTCAATGAAATCTGGTTTGGAGACAGTTTTTTGGAAGCTTATTTTGGCATGGGGTTTGAGGAAAGATGATTTTGTAACTAGTCTATCTCATAGAAGAGAGAAAGCCTTGAGAGTGGAGTGTTAACAAACATACAACACTCATCCCTAGGTTAAATGGATGATGCTTATCCAGCATTTGTTCTACCTATATTCAATTAATCTATAGAAAAAAGGCCTATTAAATTGATAGATCAATGCAACTATCCTCTAGAAGAGCGATTCTTAAAGATATAACCCTTCATCTTTGGATGTCTCCAGGTAAACCTTGGTCCAATTATGGAATGTAGGACCCCAGGAATAATTACGCTAGTTATAGATATACAGACAATGTAAGGGCAGAAACTAGTATTATGGAACCTGGATGGGAGGAGGGACATGTGTTAAAGCATAATCATACTGTTGGGGCATGGGCCTAACTAGGAAGAGTCAGTTACCTGATGTAATATGTAAATATGAGAGCTCAGAGCTGGACACCCTAGTGTTAACTGGGATTCCTTTGGCTGCCCCATTTCTTAAATACTTTTTTTTTTTTTTTTGGTCACTGTCAAAGAAAAACCTAGACAAGAAATTCATTTGCTAAAATCTAGTTCTTTGCAGATAAACTTGACAGATCAAAGTCTGTGTGTGAAACCTTGTCCACCTTATCTGTTAAGAGGGAGGCTTCTTAGCCCTTGGGAGGTAGAAATTACAGCATCTGGGAGGATTATGGGCCTGTCACTGCTGCCCAAGGGACACCACAGGAGTCGGAGAAAGAGGGTTCTTCTGATCTGAGCTAATTCCATGTAGTCAACCAAGTCTTTTGTGTGAGAGAGTCTGCAGGCTTTTTTGGACCTGGCTGCACGAGTACAGAGAAAGCTCAATGGGAAGCTTGAGGAAAAGGAATGTATAGTATGCCTGAGGCAGAAGAAATAAGTGGTAAGAAACAGCCTCAGGGGCCCAGCCTTTGGCAGAGGGGAAGTTTGAAAGGCATCATAACTGTGAAATAAAGGAAGTAGGGAATATGATTAGTTAGGGGGGAAATGGTAGGAAGACTCCACAGGTGCGTAGATGAAGGGTGGCTTCATTGGGTTGCACATCATTAAGTTGCAGAATTGGCACAAAAGCCTAAATCCTCTTAGATGTTATTTATCCTGTGATGTAAGGATTCATATCCACCTCAAATGATAGACCCTTCCGCCTGGGGAGAAACACACGGGAGTGTGGGCAGAGCCAGCTCTGCCCCGAGGAAAACTCAAGAGCCCAGTATCCTGTTCTTGTCCCCAGGCTATGAAGTTGTGGCTTTTGACTGATCTTGGTCATGCAGTTTGCCTGCATTTCAGTCTTTTGGTGGGAGCATTTTGGTGGGGATGGACAGGGACATTTCAGTTGTAGAAGCTATTGAACTGGACTTTGTTGGCTGTTTACTTAGAAAAAATAAGGCAATCGGGTATAATGCAACAAGACAAAAGAAGCACGTTATGATGATATGGCTGCTGCATCTGTGCCCATGTGAATAAACTGCCCTGATGAGCTTTGGAGAAAATTACTGCAAATCCCTCCCATCCCAGCTCTCCAGGGCCCTGACCCTGCATAGGTTGTATGCACCCAATGTATTTATTTCTACCAGCTTGCAGGGTCTGGGTACCAAGCCATAGGAATCATTGCTGTGGCGCTTTATAAGGAACATAGATCAAAGTAAGAAAACCAAATTACCTGGGGGTAGTGAGTGATAAGAAAATAATAAGGTTATACTTGTAATAGGGTATTTTTATTAGCTGATGCTAGTAAGGGAAACACTTAATCTCTCTTAACCACCCCTTCTCGACAGTCTGCTTCCGTCTGTCTATGTCCATTCACATCTATAAAAGTTTACTTTTAAACCGGAGGAGGGGAAAGGAGTCTGGTGGGGGAGAGAGGCCAGAGGAAGGAAGAGGATGGAGGGAATAGAATTGCCCCACTCTAAAGTTATGGGTTGGATTGGGGAGGGTATGGAGCTGTGGAAATGAAATAGGTGTGGGGTAGGGCCTGGGGCTCTGCATTTCCAACAAGGACAAGAGGAGGCTCACACTGCTGATTCTTGAACAACATTTTGTATAGCAAGGACCTAGAGCATTCTAATGTTTTGACCATACACCCTGTTAAGTGTGCATTTTCTTATTTCTAAGTTGTAAAATAGAATACTACTACTGCATATTTATTATAAAGCATACAGAATTAGGAGAAAATTAAAATAAAACTAAGTTGAAGTAGAAATGTGCATATTTTCTTTCATTGTATCTCAGCGTCACTCTCCAGAGTATATGCACACTGCTTTGGGGACTGCCACTCCAGAGGAAAGGTGTACAAACCTACTGCTGAGAGCCCTTGAATTTTCCTGGCTTCTGTCCTTGCCAAAGGTTAGATGTCCAAAACCTCCGTGGAATGGCTGATATCCCAGCAGCTTCCCAATGACTGATTTCTCTAGTGTGTCTTCCAAATGCACTGCAGTGGACTGAATGTTGGGTGCCCCCACCCCCACATATGTTGAAGTCCTACCCTCCAATGTGATGGTGTCAGGAGGTGGGGCCTTTGATAGGTGATTAGGTCATTAGGGTAGGGCCCTTATGGATGGGTTTAGCAACCTTATAAGAGATGCAAGAGCTAGATAGCTCTCTTTCTGATGTGTGAGGATACTAGAAGATGGCAATCTGCAGTCTAGGAAGAGGGCTCTCACCAGACACTGGATTTGCCAGCACCCTGATGGTGGACTTCCTGGATTCCAGAACCATGAGAAATAAATGTTTGTGGTTTAAGCCACTAGTATGGATTGAATGTTTGTGTCCCTCCTAAATTCACTTTAAAACTTAATCCCCAGTGCAAGAGTTTTAAGAGGTGGGACCTTTAGGAGATGTTTGAGTCACGAGGGCTCTTCTCTTGTGAATGAAATTAATGTCATTATCAGGAGACTTTGCAGGACACTCGTGCCTTTTTGTCCTTCCATCATGTGGGGACAGAGGGTTCAAGACATCATCTTGGAAGCACAGACTAGATCCTCATCAGACACTAAACATGTTATGCCTTGACTTGGACTTCCCTGCCTTCCAAACCATAAGAAATAAACTTTTCTCCTTTCTTCTGAACTAAAACGTGGTCTATACACACAAGGAATTCTACTCAATCACAAAGAAGGACAAATTTACATTATTTACAGGAAAATTGATGGAAGTAGAGAATCTTTTGTTACATGAGATCAGCCAGACTCAGAAAGTCAAGGGTTATATGTTTCCTCTTATATGTGGAAGCTAGAAAGAAAACAGGAAGCAAAAGGGAATTTAGATGAATGAGGAGAGAATAGAATAGTGGAAGGGGAAGGGGATGGTGGCGAGGGTAGGGGAAAGAATAGAGGGAGGAAACAGTTCAAATAATATTCTATTACCAATTTTGCTAGCAAGTATGGGGAGGGAGGAGGGACTAGCAGGGCAGGATGCAGAGGGAAATACACCAAGAGCTGTGTGCATGTATGTTTTTTATCACATTGAAACTCACTCTGATGTATAATTGCAAAGCACTAATAAACTTATTTTTTAAAAAAGAAATAATCTTTACTAATAAATTAACCAGCCTAAGATGTTTTGTTATAGCACTAAGAATGGACTAAGACAGCCTATGCAAGCCTCTACTAATTTCTTATGGCAGCCCAAATTGAGTCAGACGGAAACCTTGATTAATCAGTGGGCAACTGGAGTCACACTGACAGAAGAAAATCTGAGTTATGGGCCAGGATCTGTTACAGCCCAGGATCAGGTCTGAGAGGAAAGGGAAAGCTGTACATGGGAAATGGAGTCTGGGAGCAAAATGGGCTGCAGAGCATGAAATTGGTCAAGGCAAGTGGTTTAGTTCTAAGGCTCTGGACAATGCAAGATATCAGAGGCCTGTTTTCATGCTTCATGCTACTTAAAGGCATGGAAAACAGCAACAACCAACAAAGGGATCCATCTCCCCTTTATAGGAGCCAATTAGAGATAATCCCAGTGTGTCCGCCTCTTCTTAGCTCTCATAGTCAGGAGGAGATATGAGAAGACCCACGCTCCAACAAACTTCTGAAATGCAGGAAGGTAAATCCATTTGGTACTAATCCCACAAGAGGCAGGCTAGTATGGAAGAAAATTTTAATCTAACAGGTGAACAAGCATATGGAAAGATGCTCAAACTCATTAGTAATGAGAGAAATGCAAATTAAAACAACAATAAGATATCACCTGTAGACTGGAAAAATTAGAAATCTGGATAACACTAAGATTTGGTAAGGAAGGATAGTTCTAGGGGACCTGTGTCCTGCAGAAAGAAGGGCAGACCAGTGGAGCCTTTCTGCAGAACACTCTTGAAATTCTACAACAGATTGAGTATTAGCACCCTCTGTCATAGCTTTGATTTGGAATGTCTCCCAAAGTCTCAAGTGCACAGTTAGGGTTTTTAGGCAATGACTGCATCATAAGGGCTCTGGCTTTATCACTAGTGGATTAATCCATTGATAGCTGAAGTGGAACTTAGTTGGAAGAAGCTGGTCATTGGGGGTATTATGGTCCTGGGCCCCTTCCTCTCCTCTCTCTCCATTCCCCAGCTACTAGGAGCTGAGCAACTTTCTCCACTACGCTCTTCCCCCATGGTGTTCTGCCTCGTCTCAGACCCAAGGAAGTGGAGTTGGCTGCCTATGGAGTGAAACCTCTTAAACTGTGAACCAAAGTCAACCTTTCTTCCTTTGAGTTGTTCTTGTCAGGTATTTAGCTACAGCAATGGAAAGTTGACTGACACACCCTCTGAACCAGAGAGCCTCGTCCCAAAGAAAGTGCATTGAATGAAAACGCTTCCTGTGGCACGATTGTCATGGCAGCCTCTATGTCCATCTCTGGAAGGCCAGAGGGGCAAAGCCTGGGGTACTAGACAGAAGTGAGACAAGCTATGTGGAAAGTGATGTGGATGGGTCTAAAATTGTAGTGCTGTGTTGTCTGAGGTATGGGAAAGGGGATACTCTGATAGAATGAGGGTAGGACCTTGGGCAGCTCAGTGATGGGATTACAGGTTGAAACGAGTTAAAGACAAGGAAGAAGAAATCTTACTGGTTATCTAAGATCTCCTTGCTGTGCTTCCTCTACAAAATAAGGGCAGGGTTCAACAAATTTTGAGTTCAAGGTAAACTCAGGGAGTAATGGGGTGAGTGAGAGATCTCCCCTACAAACATTTCCTTACCCCTACCTACACACACACACACACACACACACACACACACACACACACACACACACACACTATTTCCCCTTCTATCACTGGAGTGCAATTTCTTTCTCACACCCTGTGTCTGTGTTAATGTATGATGTGGACTTGTCTTCCCGGGAGAGAATTCTAGCCTGTGAGTCCACTAAATTAGTGGTTCCACTGGGTATAGCAACTACAGTAGGTGGCATTGTAACTATACTCGCACTCTAGATCTGTGGGTTCCACATCCATGGATTCAACCAAGTGGGGACTGAACATATTTGGGGAAAAAAAGTGTGTCTGTACTGATCATTTACAGACTTTTTTCTTACAGCCATAGGACACAAAAAATTCTTTACAGTCATTATTCCCTAAATAATATAATAACCATTTATATGACATTGACATTTTATTAGGTATTATAAGTCATCCTGAGATGATATAAAGTATGTGGGAGGATATGCATATATTATATGCAAATATTTCATCATTATAGAAAATGATGGGGACTTGAGCATCCACAGATTTTGACATGGGGTGGGTTGTGGAACCAATCCTTATAGATACTGGGGACAACCATCTATCTATGACCCAGGGCCATCCCAGATCTGTTTCATCAGCATCTTTCAGAGTTGAGAACTGTGAGTTTGCATTTTTATCAGTCTAGATGGTCAAATTGGCATTTTAGCATTCACGTGATTCTGACAATTGAACAGGTTTGGAAACCAAGGGACTAGTTCTCAACAGCGGTGGCATGATACAGGCACCAGGAAAGATAAAAAACAAACACATAAACAACAACAGAAACTAGTGCCTGCCATAGTTCTGGACCAATAAACTAGAAACTGTATGAGCAGAGCTCTGGGTTTGTTTTTAACCTTCCTAGGGGACTCTAATGTGTAGCCAGCCCTGAGAACCACTGTCACTGAGCAATTTCTTTGCTGATGTGAATCACCTGGGGTGTTTGGTAGGCACACAGCTGCCCAGGCCACTCCTCTGGAGATTCTGATACCCAGGCATCTGGCTTGAAGCATAGGAATTTGTACTTATAACCGCTATAGCTGGCCCCTCAGCATACACGGGTTCCACATTTGTGGATTTAGCCGACCAGAGATCAAAGATGTTTGAAAGAAAAAGTTACATTTGTACTAAACATGTATGGGCTTTTCCTTCTTGTCATTATTCCCTAAAAAATATAGTATAACAACTGTTGACACAGCATTTGCATTGCATTGTAAGCCATCTAGAGATGATTTAAAATGTACAGGAGGAGGTACATAGATTATATGCAGAAACTATGCCATCATGTATGTATGAGATATGGGCATCCAAGGATTTTGGTGTCTGCAGGTGTCCTGAAGCCCACCCCCCTCCCTGTCCCCATAGACAGAGGGATGGCTGTGCAAGGCTTGACTTGCCTGCAATCATGGCATAGAAAGAATTCTTCTTTTCCCAAGTCAGAAAAGAGTTCCCTTCATTTTTCTTTTTTCCTTCCCCCACTTGAACTCCACTTCCACTTCCAAGTAAGGAAGAAGTGGGCACATTTTTGGACACATTTTTGTCTATTTACCAATGTTTAGCACTGTGTTTGAAGATCCCTTGGTATTTAGTGATTTGCTTTTTTATGTAGCTATAAACCTTCACCCTTTGTCCCTAGTGGCTCTCTCTCACACTAGGGTGACATTCCCTGGAGCCAATGGGACACAGAAGCCTCTCCTCATCCGTAGATCTTCCAAGAGAGGAGGATAGGGAAGCAATGTGACTGGGGGAACTATTGCCACTTACAAAGAGGATCCCAACATACTCTTCATCTAGGCCACCTGGCTTGAGTTCTGCTGGTGAAGAATAATTTTTTTTTAGGTCATCAGGTGAGGGCTCAGGACTGAATCCATTCTTATCAACCAGATCTGAGATATCTCTGCTCCCTTTCTGGACCAGAGACTATTTGCAGTTCCTTTTGAAGTTGCTCTCGATAACTCTTGACCTCATCTGAATTGAGCTTTTCTACATGTATGACAGATGAAGGTGTGCCTCCCTCTCCCAAACAGACAAAGGAACATGCTTAGCCAAATTATAGGACACAAAACGTACAAGTGACCTATGAACAAGTAATAACAACAATAATAAATGCAAATGAAATGACAATAATATCCCAGCCTTTCACTTGATCTGGCCCAGAGTAAAGGTAAATAACAGTGTGCATTGTTGGTGAGCTGTTGTGAAACACACCTTCCCATTGGAGGGGATGGTGAATCGGTCCAACAAGTTTAGAGGACAATCTGCCAGTAGCTATCAAAATTGAAAATATACATATCATTGAAAAAGCAATTCCTGTTCTAGTAATTTGCTTTATAGCGCTATTCACCAAGGTATTCAAAGGTAGATAGATAGATATTTATTATAGCACTCTTCATAATAATGAAACATTGGAAAACGATCTAAAAGTCCACCAATAGGGAGCAGTTAAATAACTTCATTACCTCTAGACACTCTGCAGCTGTCAATGAGAATGAGGTGTGTCTGTATAGACCGAGGTGGAAAGATCTCTGTGTTGTCAACTAAAGAAAGCAAAACTTTGATATTGGAGTGCACCAAGAACAAGTACATGCATCTGTCTGACACTCTATACCTCAATATGATGTAAAATTACAATGCACCATATAAGAAACTATGAAAAAAGCAAAACATATCAATTAAATAATGAAAAATACCCAGCTTGCTTGTTACTTTTCTAAAGCCTTTATTCTGAGATAAGAAGAAATAAAGAGGTAAAAGCAAAGGCTGAACTATCTTTCCCATTCCTGAGGAGCTGTGCGAAGCTGTGTGATTTCATCTAAGTTGCTTAACTTCTTTGAGCCTCTCCTTTTTTCCCTCCCTCTCTCCCTTTTTTCCTTTTTGTGGTACTGGGGATTGAAGTCAGGGGCATTCTATCTCTGAGCTATACCCCAGCCCTATTTCATCTTTATTTTTTGAAACAGGGTTTCATTAGGTTGATGAGAGTTTCACCACTTGCTGAGGCTGTCTTCAAACCCGTGATCCTCCTATCTCAGCCTCCCAAGTACTAGGATTACAAGTGTGCCCCATCACACCCGGCTAAGCCTGTTTCTTTATACTTAAACTGGGAGTCACAATGTCCACTTCATAAATTTCTTATGATGTTTATGAGAGAATCATATATGAAATCATTGACACAATGTAAGATTCAATCAATGTCAGTTGCCATTTTCTTAAAATTAAGGTGATAGAAATGAAGATCTGTATGTAAAGTAATATTCACCAGTTCCTTATCTATGTGTGTGTGTGTGTGTGTGTGTGTGTGTGTGTGTGTGTGTGTTACTCAGTACTTGGGAAGCCGAGAAAGGAGGCTTACAGGTTTAAGGCTAGCCTCAGCAACTTAGCAAGGCCCTCAACAACTTAATGAGACCCTGTTTCAAAGTAAAAAAATAAAATAAAATAGAATTGGGGGTATAGCTCAGAGGTAAAATGCCCCTGGGTTAAATCCCCAGTACAAAGGAAAAAAAAAAGAAAGAGAAAGAAAGAAATTTGCTCATGCCCTGTCTCCTCCTATTCAGTCCTAACTTTTTTCTCCTCTTTTTTACTAGACATTAGAGGAGGAAATGTTGCATTTTCCTCTTAACTCTGAGGAAATCAACATAAGTGCTAACAATAAATAGCAAGTGAAGCACAATCTAAGCTTCCAGGAGACACTGTAGCTCCCTACAGGAACAGGGAATTCTGGCATGGGTACCTGGGATTGAACCCAAAAGTTTTTTACTTGTGAGCTATACCCCAGCCATATACATATACATATACATATACATATACATATACATATACATATACATATACATATACATACACATACACATACACATACACATATACATATACAGTTTTGAAACAGCCATATATATGTATATTTATGTATATACATATATGTATATATATATAGTTTTGAAACAGAATCTTGCTAGTTTACTGAGAGTCTCACCAAGTGGCTGAAGCTGTCCTCCATCCCATGATCCTCCCAAGTACTGAGATTACAGATGTGCACCACCATGCCCAGCTGTGAGCTTACCTTTCAGAGAGCGAACCAGAGAAACAGATGGCATGACTTCCTTCCCTCAGACTCCGGGTGCCTCCTGTCCGCCAGACTCAATTGGAAGCAAGAGGGCCTGGGCATAGAGGTAAGGCATATAGCTTGGCCCCTGGAGCAGATTGCCAAGGAGCCATCTGGCCTGGGAATGGGAGCAACAGATATCTGAGGACTCTCAAGGCTTTTTTTGGGTCAGGTCCAAACTCTCAGAGTTGCTTCACACACCATCAAGTCCCCAGCCCTTCCCACATCTTAACTGCAGAGGGGGAGAGCCTGGGAAGCAGCCATCGCTGGGGACAGCAGAGAGGACCGCTGCGAGGGTACATGGCTAGGTGGGGCAGTGTGGGTGGCGGAGAGGATCCATCCATCATAAAGGGATGGAGGGTTTGCTGGCAGTGTGAAGCTTGCCAGCCACACCACTGATCAGGAATCTGAGTCTGCCTTTCTCCTTGGTGTCCCCTAAGAGACTCAAGCAGGACCTGGCATACAGTAAATGCTCAATAAATCCTTGTGCAATGAATGAGGACGGGGTACAGCAGTCTGTGACATTCTGAATGTAGAACCACCCTGCCATCTTTCTCAGGGACTAGACCAGCCAGGAGGCGTCCTACTTGTTTTAGGAACTGCTCTGGGAGAAGCCCTACCATCAAAAGGGCCTGGACTGGGGAGCCGTGACCCAGCATCATTCTAGCATTTCCTCGCTCAGAGGAAAGAAACTTAAAGCCTCTCCCCCAGCTGCTTCCTTCTCACCAGCTGGAAATAACTCTGGGAACAAGTGGCTTGAGTCTCTGCATATTTCTCACTTGGCAAATCAGCAAGCGGTTGGATTAGAGGATTAGGCACTAAATGAACGGCTAATGGCTTCTGTGTGCTGCCGTGCAGAGGACATGGAGCAGGTGGCAGGGCCATGCTGAGCTACTGAGCTATACGAAGGCAGGCCTCCGGCCTTCGTCTGGGGGCAGATCGATTCCTCCTCTTCTAGGTCCCAACCTGGTATCTTAACCCCTGCTCTGGGGATTGATAAATCAAAGTGAGTGATCAGAGGCTTGTTTCCATCCAGTTGATCAATATTTATTACATGTTCACTACGTGCTGGGCTGGTTCCAGTGCTGAAGATCAGGCAGTGGCGGCCACCGCTGCCATTCTTCCTATCCTTACCTGAGCTCACAGGTGCTGGTGGGTATCAGAACCACATGGGATGCATTATAAAGCAGGTTCTGGGGCCATGTGCCTATAGATGCTGATATAGGAGGTCTGGGGTGGGGACTAAGAATCTGCAGAGAGAGAGAGAGAGAGAGAGAGAGAGAGAGAGTGAGAGTGTGTGTGTGTGTGTGTGTGTGTGTGTTGCTAGGGATTGAACCCAGAGGAATTTTACCTGATCTGAGCTACACCCCCAGCCTTTTTTTTTTTTTTGGCGGTACTGAGGATTGAATTCAGGGGTATTCTACCTCCGAGCTACACCCCCAGCCCTATTTTTTATTCTTTATTTTGAAACAGGGTCTCACTAAGTTGTGGAGTGCCTCACTAAGTAGCTGAGGCTGGCTGCGAACCCGGATCCTTTGGTCTCAGCCTCCCGAATACTGGGATTACAAGCGTGCGCCACCATGTCTTGCTCCCAGCCCTTTTTTATTTACATTTTTATTTACTTTTTAATTTAATTTTTTTGTGGTACTAGGGATTTAACCAAAGGACATTCTACCTCCAAGATATACCCCCACCCCTATTTTATTTTTTATATTTGGAAACAGGGTCTTGCTAGGTTGATGAGAGTCTCACTCAGTAGCTGAGGCTGTCCTCACACCTAGAATTCTTCCATCTCAGCCTCCCAAGTACTGGGATTATAAACATGCACCACCATGCCCAGCTATTTATTTTTTATTTTAAAGCAGGGTCTTGCTAGGTTACTGAGGGTCTTGCTAAGTTGCTGAGGCTGGCCTTGCCTCTGTAATTCTCCTGTTTGAGCTTCCCAAGTACTGGGATTAACAGGTATGTGCCACCACACTGGGCTAAAAATCTGAATTTATTTTTCTTTTTTTGTACTGGGGATTGAACCTAGAGGCATTCTACTTTTGAGTTACACCTCTAACCCTTTTTAGTTTTATTTTTGAAATAAGGTCTCTCTAGGTTGCTGATAGTCTTGCTACTTGCTGAAGCTGTCCTTGAACCTGTGATCCTCCTGTTTTAGCCTCCCAAATACTGGGATTAACAGGTGTGTGCTACCACACCCAGCTAAAAATATGAAATAAGAAATATATCCTGGGAGTGTTTCATGCAGTTGGTCCAAGCCACATCTTAAGAAACAACAGGTCTACCAGAAATCTTACACACTGAAATGACAATTAATACCCCACTCCCCTAAACTGCAATGCTGCCTCATTTTAGGGAGGTGAGTAGGCATAAAAGGAGAAAAATCTCACATTTTCAAAATCACTCTTGGAAATCACTTAGAAAGCTCCCATGTTGGAGGTTCGTGTCCTCATCTTTCAAAAAGGCCAGCCCAGCCTGTTTTCCTCCACTATGGGAAGAAATCTCTGTTTCTTCAATTGAACACCAAATGAATGGCCAGCTTGGATGTCCTGCTGTTTAAAAAGTTAATAAAGCTGGAGGGGAAAAAAAGGTACCAATCTTTAAATACTTCACATGGTGTGATACTTTCTTTATAAGAGGCATCCAAGGAGTAGCAGGTTCAAGGCCCTATTTCAAGTTCGCTCTGGGGGTGAATGTATTGAATAGAGTGGTAACAGAATTGCCGGCACTATTCAAGTTATTATTTCTTTTTGTTAAATTTTTTTCCCCCAAATCCAAGTGGTTAGATTAGCAGCAATTACACGTGCACATGATACAACTTCAGAGTTCTAGACAGACCGTGAAAGCTGCTGGCCGCTCGCATTCTCCCATTTTAGGAAGGCTTACCATGCTTCCAAGCCCCTTTCCTCTTGCAGGAATATGATTAAGCCCCTATTCTTCGCACAAGATGATGCACAGGTAATTGCACTCAGAGCGCACACCCAGAGCGCTATCTTTAGGGGTGCTGTTCACACAAGCTGCAGTGTAAGTGGCACCTCTGGAGTTATGCAGTACACAACCTACACAACCTTATGTGATGACCCTGAGATGGTACCCAAAGACAGCTGTGTGACCCTGAGAACCTGGTCTAAGTCTTTGATTAGATGGTCAGGAAGTATGCTTATTTGATTGCTTTCAAATAACAGAACACTGAAAATGCAGACAAATGAAACGCCCAAGAGAATCTGAGTATCTGTATTTCCAATTACACTGAACACGCATTCTTCACCCACATAAGTGCCAATTTGTATTATTCTGAGTTCCACTGAAATTGGTCCAAGCCCCTGGGGCACTTCTTGCCTAGTTTCACTTGTTACCCTGGGATAATTGGTTTAAAACTGATTACTGGGTCACTAATTATGGGGCCTATTGACAGTGTATTTCAGCTTAGGGAAGCAATTAAAAAGTTCACCCTAATTAATCAGGGGTAATTAACAGGTCTTAAATTTTGTCAAGAGATTAATTATCAAGAAATCCAGAACAAATCAATATGCATTCCAGAAGGATGAGGGAGGATGCAGTTACCGGAGCTGGAGGATATTTGGTCTATACATTCATTCATTTAACCAGTGTTTACTGAGCACCTACACAGTGCCACGTATGGTGTCAAGGGCCTCCAGCGGCTGGCTGATGTGTCTTCTCATTGGACAGGGCACAAAATAGTGAGGCGTGTGACCAGGTACTTTTTGAGATGGCTGCAGAGAGGTTCTCTTTAGGAATAATAATAATAATACCCTTAGCTAATTGTTGGCATTTATTATATGCTATGTGCAGGACCAAGAGCCTATGTCCATTATTTCATTAAATTTTCATAGCAAATCTATCACAGCTGCTATTGGCTATTTCCATTTAACTGTTAAAGAAACTGAGGCCCAAGAACACAGAGCCAGAAGAAACAGGTCTAGGTTTTGAATCCAGGGAGCGTATGACTGCTTTGTTGCACCTGTCCATGTACCTGTGTTCTGAGGAAGGATCCGATTAATCAAAGTCTTCCCCCAGGGGTTGCAGACAGGACGTCAGCACAAGGTGGTGACAGTGGAGGGTTCTAGAGCCAGACTGCCTGTGTCAAATCCTGGTGCCCCTGACTAATCATATGAGCCTGGGCAAGCCAATCCCACCACTCCGTGACTCTACTTTCCTCTTCTGTAAAATGGGCATGTAAGAGCACCTGCCTCACTGTCCCCTTTTAAGATGATGCATGTAAAGCACTTCTAGTTGTTCCCGGCACATGGTAACTGCTCGGTAAGTGTCAGCAGTTGATTCCAGTACTGCTCTCCTGCTGAACCAAGTAGTTACTGCCTCTGCTCTTCTTCCACCAGCCTGTATGATTCTGCCGTGTAGATCCTTGCTAAAAGAATTCTCTATTTCACTTGGAAGTGCTTTGGACTGAATGGCGTCCATCTAAAAGTCATAGATTGAAGCCCTATCTCCTAGAGCAATGGTCTTAGGAGGTAGGGCCTCTGGGAGGGGATTAGGGTTAGGTGACATCATGAGGGTGGGGCCTTCGTGGTGGGATTAGTGTCATTGTAAGAAGAGGCATAAGATCATTCCCTCTCCCTCTCTCCATGGTGGCACCTGATCTCAGGCTTCCAACCTCCCGAGCTGTGAGAAATAAGAGTATTTTTAAACTTCCCACCCTATGGTATTTTGTTACAGAAGCCCAAGCTGATTGCACTTGGACAGAGTACTTGCTAATTTTTCAGAATCGATTGACGGAGACTGCCTTGGGGGTTACAGCCACATAGGGAGCATCAGTCCCATCTCTCTGATACAGAAATGCTTTGTTGCCTACAAGCTTCGATGCCAGGGAGGATGGCAGCTCCATAAAGAGATGGCTCCATAAATCCTATGATTGTATCTTGTCTGTGGCTGAGGAGTCATAGACCAGAATCTCAGGGCTGGAGGCAATGGGCTGGGCCCAAATGCAGTGTTTTGGTGATGTGCAGGGACCTATCAGGGTGAAAACATTGATGTTAGGATGGTACCAGTGAGGAAATGCCAGCTAGAAAGAAATAGAACCCAGAACCCTGGGCTCATCTCAGTTATCAGCCCAAGATTACAAAAATAAGAGCTCATTTCCTTTTGTGTATGGCTGACAGTCACAAAAGGAAAATGTATGGTGTTCAAGAGGGTGGCACTGCAGTCAGATGGCCTGGGTTCAGATCCTGTCCCTGACATCGACGTGCCAGGTGACTTCGGGTAGATTGCTTATCCTGTATGACTTGGCTTCCTCCTCCATCAGATGGGAATTGCAGTAGGTTGTCACCAGGATTCAACGACCCTGGGCTTATAAAGTGTGTAACCCAGAGCCTGGCACCTAGCAGGTGCCCCAAACAGTCTCTATTGTTATTTTAGAAACGCCGAGCACCACTTGCCAAGATGGGGAGAATGTTCAGTTTGTTCCTAACATTGCTTTCCCTCAGTATGCCCAAAGACCCTCAAGATCTTCTTCTAGCTGTTCTCTGCTTTATGTTTCAGAGAATGATCAGAAAAAATACTTATGCACAGAGGAGGCCTATAAACTTGGACTGACTCCAGTCTGCAAAACTTTTGCCTTTGATCTTATAGAGAAGCAATTCCCCATCTTCCCCTTACTGCTCCGGGTGGTCATATGAATATAGTTGTTATAGTGAATTCAAGCACTACTATTAATTACTGGGTTTTGGCAGGAGACTAAACTTCCTCTCTGTAAAAGCAGGGGTCTAGTTACAGGGATTTTTGAGGGCTATGCACCCAGGGAAGAGATGTGTCTTGCAGACCAGAAGAAGGAAATGAGAACTTAAAGGATCATTCAGAGTTAAGCTCGGGTTGTCTAGGTTGTCTAGTTATACACATCTAGGATGACTGGCAAAAAAGGTCCTCAGTGAGGGATAGGACCCACTGAAAGAGAGTTCAAGTTGCACCAGCCACTAGGGTCCAGGATGTTTGAGAAAGAACAGCATGTGAAATGGTACCAGGCTTGAGAGTTCTGGAAGCAAGCTAACAGGCAGAATGATAAATGTTACTGAGCTAGAGTGGTTTTCTTTTTCCTTTTTTTTTTCCCCCTCCTTTGTGCTTGCTTCTCTTGTGTTCTCTCAGCATTTACTGATTTGAATATCTCACCTAGTGTACCTCTGCTATAGGGGCAGGATAGTTTTATTTCTTTGGAGTAAAGCTTTAAAAGAGAATGCAAGCTGGCCATGGTGGCACACACCTATAATCCAGTATTTGGGAGGCTGAGACAGGAGATTGTAGGTTCAAGGCCAGCCTCAGCAACTTAGTGAGATCCTATTTCAAAATAAAAAATAAAATAAGGTTGGAGGTATAGCTCAGAGGTAGAATGTCCTTGGGTTCAATCCCCAGTACCATAAACAAAATAAAAAATAAAGGAGGACACGATTCTTTAAAAATTGTCAGTGCAAGGATATCAAAATAATTCAAGTAGGAAAAGAAGAATTTAAAGTATCTGTATTTGCAGATAACATAATCCTATATTTAGAAGGCCTAAAAACTCAACCAAAAGACTACTAGAGCTTATTAACAAATGCAGCAAAGTAGCAGGATACAAAATCAACCTAAAAAAAAAAATCAGTAGCTTTTCTATATGCCAGCCATGAATCCACTGAGAAAGAAACCCAGAAAACAATTCCATTCACAGTAACCTCAAAACCAATAAAATACCTAGGAATAAACCTAACCAAGGAGGTAGAAGATCT